>PVIY010008847.1:0-75104 GCA_004026745.1 Myrmecophaga tridactyla | reverse complement strand
TGTGGGTCACAGGGTTGTGTACATGGGGTGTGGGGGCCATAGGGGCGAGGTGCAGCTCAGGCAGGCCTTGCACTGCAGAATTAGGGTGCAGCATGGGGGACACAGTCATAGGGTGCAGCAGGAAGCAGATGGCAGAACTAAGTGGATGTGCTGGGGCTGGTATGTGGGCATGCTGCAGGTGGGCACATGAGGTGTGTGGGTCATGGGTGTCAGGGTGTGGGGTACAGGGCATAGAAGTCAGGGCACAGGGAGGTTGTGGCGTGGGTGTGTCCTTGTGCAGGGGGAGGTATCCAGGAGGGCCCAGATGCAGATGGACTAGTGTGTAGGGGTGGGGCACAGGTCAGGGAGGTTGTGAGGCATATGTCAGGGGTGGGTGGGACCCTAGTGTGGGTGCGGTGGTGGGGGTGGAGTAGGGGTGCCCGCTTGTGCAGGACAAAGGCTATGTGGCACAGATGTGCCCGAGAGCACCTGCCAGTTATGGGAGAAGGGCACTTGAGCTGTGAGGTGGGGCAAAGTTGTGCACGTGTGTAGGGTGGGGGGTTGGGTGCAGGGGTTAAGAGGTTAGTGCATGGATATGTGGGTGCCCGCCAGGGAGGATGTGGTTGTGCCCATGTGTGTATCTGGGGAATAGAGCCCTGATGTGTGTGGGTCTGGGGGCAGGGCCCTGGTGTGCATATGCGTAGAGCTCAGGGGCAGCGGGTGGGGTTGTGCCTGCATGGGCTAGAAGTGTGTGTGGCCCAGATGTGCAGGTCAGCGCTTGCCCAGAGCAACTGTATGGGCTGGGTGCAAGTGTGGCCCAGGTATGAAGGTGAGCACTTGCAGTCCAGATGCCCACGTGACCACCTGCAAGGAGCTGGGAGGAGGAGGGGGAGGTCGAGGGGCTGGCCATGGGTACCCGGGTCTCGGGAGGGCTAGGACGAGATTGTATGCTTGCAAGGGAGAGGTGGGTCAGGCTGGGACAGGTTTGTGCGCTTGCATGGGGCGGGGGTGTAGGGTAGGGAGGGGTTCAGGGCAAGGGTGCTTGGAGCATGATAGGGGGTGGGTGATGGGATTCAGGTGCATGGGGTATAGGGGGCACTGCGGGTCCAGTGGCACACGTAAGGGTAGCGCCTTCAAGAAATGCAGGCTGGCTTACTTCCTTGTCCCGGTCTCCCTGTCCATGCACTTCTGCTGGCTGCAGACCTCTGCTTGGAAATGGAAGCGCTAGGCTGTTTGCACTAGCTGGATGGTGTCCGGTTCTCTGCATCTCAATTCTGCTTTTTCAACCAGGGCATCCCTATGTGGTTTAGAAGACCCTCCCAGGTCACTTACACCCTGGAATTGCTCTCGCAGTCTTTTTTCTGTCCCTTTTCTAGATGTTCTTTGAAGCAGGGGTGAACTCAACCTTTCTTATTCTGCCATCTTCAAATTACATGGAATCTTGATTAGAAAGGTCGCAAATAGCACGAAGATGGAAATTATGGAAAATTAACTTGATGATTACTTGACATGCTTTAGTATCATATAAAATAATGACACTTTATTCCAAATAGTGACTAAAGAGCAGCCTCCTCTCATCTCAGAGTTATAGAGTTTCTCAAGTGCAGACTGATCCAGCTACCAGCCTATGGCACTGAGCATTCTATAGGATTCTAAACTAGGTAACAGGTCTTGAAACTGTGACTGGAAGCTCCTGTTTGCAAAAGGCCCCAGACTCTGTGTTTCTCAAAGATGGCATTATTTTAGCAGAAGCTACCTCATCTATTCCTGAGGGACATTTCCCAGCAGATAGGCAGTTTTTAAAAAGTGATAATAGCTGGAAATGCAATATAGATGGTTGTAACTAGATGTATTAGCAACATGGGAAAATTAATGGATAAGGGACAAAGGTGTGATTGTGAGTAAATGTAAATTGATTTCATGTAATGTAAAGAAGACTTTTCTTAATAATCCTTTGCCCAGTAGTCCTTCCTTGCTAATGATTACTAATATGGTTCTCATATGGCCATAGGTAAATTCTTCCCTATACTCATTTACTATGGAGTCCAAAGCAATATACACAGAATTCTACAACATTGTGGGTAGCACAGATTCCGAGTGTTTCATTAGTCTGAGATGAAGGGGGGGCTTAATGCTCTTATAAAGTTGAAGCCTGCAATGTAATATTATATTCCAAGGACACAGGTAAGTTCCAGAAGCTTCTAAGACTTTGAAAATGAGCACTTGTCCTTTAGAGGAGTCACCAAGTGGGGTGAGTTGGAGAACTGGAGAACATCTAATGTGATTGTCCTATGACACATGAAATTGTCAGGAGAGTGCTTGTTAACACAAAGACCAGTTGCGGCTGCACTAACAAGGGGACTGATAAGCTGCCATCTCCCCTACAGAGAATCTTTTCACAAATGCCATTCTCTAGGGGAACAGTGTGTACATTAGCTTCCTTGGGAAGACAGATTGTTAACAAGGTTATCTGAGTAGTGACTGCTTAAGTAATAAGGTTACTGCATACCCAAAGTTTAATACCCAAAACTATTGTAGGATAATGCCCCTAACAATCTTTAGTGGGGTCTCAGAGGCAAGCATGTATAGAAGATATAATCACTATGAGTTATGGTTCTGCACACTTTCAGATTTTTATGAATTTGTAAAGCAATTACTACCAAGCATATTGGAGTGAAATATACCTGGTACACTTTTCTTGTGAAGAGGTGGGACTCAGTAAATATGTGGAAAAATATTACTAATTGAATCACTTGCTATAGTCTGGTATTGGAAGCCAAACAAAAGGGCAAAGATATTCAACAAAAGAGTGAAGAAGCTCAATTAGAAAGGTGATTTTGCCAGTGTCCCAGCTAATATTGGGTCCAGATGAGCACTGGAAGTGACAGCGACAGACAGTAGAGATGACAAGACAGAAACAAGCTTCCTGACACCTTTTTCACATTTTTTTCCTCTTTTTCCTACAGCTCCATGCTGACACTTCTGATTTCAAGAAATATAAATTTTTAGAACAATTCCTGGGGAAGAAAATAGAGGCCAATCCAAAAAAGTTAACTTTCAAATATCCCAATAACCATTTTGCAGTTTTTTTCACTGTCATTTGGCATTTTTAAATTTTATTTTTAAATTTTATATTAGATCTATATAGCACATAGCATGGGGGACTTGCACCTTCTTTTTTTTTTTTTTGCAAGGGCAGGCACCGGGAATTGAACCCAGGTCTCTGGCATCACAGGCGAGAACTCTGCCTGCTGAGCCACCGTGGCCCATCCTGTACCTTCTTTATAGATTTTCTTTCAAGACAGTATGACACCCACTTCAATTCCTGCTTCACACCTCTTTACTGCTATTACATGAATCACTTTTTAAGAGTCTGCTCTTTAAAAAGAGAAAGAAGGAAAAGAACATATATATCTGACAAATGAAATCCAAAGGACAAGGTGATGGATTCAAGAGATGCCTTTAGAGTAATAACTCTGAATGTTATTACCAATTAAAAGATAAGATTGGCAGAATGGATCAAGAAATATAATCTAGCTATATGCTGCTTACAAGAGACTCATCTTAGACACAAGGATACAAATAGATTGAAAGTGAAAGGATGGAAAAAGATGTTCCATGTAAGCTGTAACCAAAAGAAAGCAAGCGTAGCTATACTAGTATCAAACAAAATAGACTTTAGATGTAAAGACATCATAAGAGACAAAGAAGGACACTACATATTAATAAAAAGGACATTCACCAAGAATAAATAACAATCATAAATGTCTATGCTTCCAATCAAAGAGCTCCAAAATATCTGAGACAGACGTTGGCAAACCTGAAGAGGGTGATGGATGTTTCAACAATAATAGCAGGAGACCGCAATACACCACTCTCCTCTGTAGAGAGAACAACCAAACAGAGGATCAACAAGGAAATAGAGAACTTAAACAATTTGATAAATGAATTAGCTCTAACAGACATATATAGGTCATTGGACCCAAAACAACAGGATATACATTCTTCTCTAGTGCTCATGGAACATTCTCCAGGATAGATCATAAGCTGGGGCGCAAAACAAGTCTTCATAAATTAAAAAACACTGAAATTATTCAAAGCACTTTCTCTGATCACAATGGAGTGTAGATGGAAATCAATAACCACCAAAGAATGAGAACATTCACAAATATATGGAGATTAAATGACACACTCATAAACAATGAATGGGTTAAAGAAGAAATTGCTATCTGGAGACCAATGAAAACAAGAATACAAACATATCAGACGTTAGGGGACCTGGCAAAGGCTGTGCTGAGAGGGAAATTTATTGCACTAAATGCTTATATTAAAAAAGAAGAAAGAGCAAAAATTGAAGACTTAAATACTCACCTGGAGGAACTCAAGAAAGAACAGCAAACTAACCCCAAAGCAAATAGAAGAGTAATAGCAAAGATTAAAGCAGAATTAAACGAATGGCAGAACAAAAGAACAATCAATAAAACCAACAGTTGGTCCTTTGAGAAAATCAATAAAATCAATGGACCCCTAGCTAGGCTGACAAAGAAAAAATAAAAAGAGAGAGGATGAAAATAAAATCAGAAATGAGAGGGGGTCATTACTACAAACCCTGAAGAAATAAAAAAAGTCATAAGAAGATAATATGAATAACTATATGCCAAACAAAAGAGACAATTTAGATGAAAAGAAAAAATTCCTGGAAACAAACAAGTATGCCACACTGACTCAGGAAAATGAAAGGTCTCAACAAACCAATCACACATGAAGAGATTCAATCAGTCATCAAAACCTTCCTGCAAAGAAAAGCCCAGCGCCAGATGGCTTCACAGGGGAATTATATCAAATATTCCATAAAGAACTAACACTGATCCTGCTCAAACGTTTCCAAAAAATTGAGAAAAAAGGAACATACCTTACTGATTTTATGACGCTAACATCACTTTAATACTAAAACCAGGTAAAGATACTATAAGAAAAGAAAACCATATGCCAATTTCCCTAATGAATATGGATGCAAAAATTCTCAACAAAATATTAGCAAATCAAATTCAACAGTACATTAAAATAATTATACACCACAACCAAATGGGGTTCATACAAGGAATGCAAGGATGGTTCAACAAAAGAAAATCAATTAATGTGATACAGCACATTAAGAAGTTGAAAGGGAAAAATCACATGATCATCTTGATTGGTGCTAAAAAAGCATTCAACAAAATTCAACATTCTTTTCTGATAAAAACATTTCAAAAGGTAGGAATTAAAGGTAACTTCTTCAACATGATAAAAGGCATATATGAAAAACCCTTAGCCAGCATTGTACTCAATGGTGAGAGGCTGAAAGCTTTCCCCCTAAGATCAAGAAAAAAACAAGGATGCCCACTGTTATCACTATTATTCAACTTTGTACTAGAAGTTCTAGTGAGAGCAATCAGGCAGGAAAATGAAACAAAAGCAACCAAATTGGAAAGGAAGAAGTGAAACTTTCATTATTTGCAGATGACATGGTACTAGGAAAATCCTGAGAAATCTACAACCAAATTACTTGAGTTAATAAACAAATTCAGCAAGTTATACAATTAATGTGTAAAAATCAGTAATGTTTCTGTACACAAGCAGCAACCTAATCAAGGAGTCAATTAAAGAAAAAATTCGATTCAGAATAGCAACTAAAAGAATCAAGTATCTAAGAATGAACTTGACTAGGGATGTAAAGGACTTGTACACAGAGAACTGCATAACATTGCTAAAAGAAATCAAAGAAGACTTAAATAGGTGAAAAGACAGTCCATGCTCATGGATAGAAAGGTTACATGTAGTTAAGATGTCAATTCTACCCAAATTGATCTACAGATTCAACACAGTACCAATCAAAATTCCAACAGCCTACTTTGAAGACTTGGAAAAGCTAGTTACCAAATTCATCTGGAAGGGAAAGAGCTAAAAGCATCCTAAAAAAGAAGAATGAAGTGGGAGGAATAACACTACCCAATTTAAAAACTTAATATAAAGTCATGGTGGTCAAAACGACATGGTACTGGCACAAAGATAACTGTATTGACTGATGGAATGAAGTTGAGAGTGCAGAAATAGACCACCAAATCTATGGTAAACTGATCTTTGACAAAGCCCTCAAATCCACCGAACTGGGACAAAATAGTCTTTTCAATAAATGGGCATGGAAGAACTGGATATCAATAGCCAGAAGAATGAAAGAGGACTCTTACCTTACACCCTATACAAAAAATAACTCAAATTGGATCAAACACCTAAATATAAGAACCAGTACCATAAAGCTCCTGGAAGAAAATGTAGGGAAAAATCTTCAAGACCTAGTAATAGGAGGTAGCTTCCTAAACTTTACATCCAGACCACAAGCAACAAAAGAAAAAATAGATAAATGGTAACTCCACAAAATCAAATGCTTTTGCACCTCAAAAATCTTTGTCAAAAAGATAAACAGGCAACCAAATGAATGGGAGAATGTATTTGGAAATCACACATCAGATAAAGGTTTGAAATCCTGTGTACATAAAGAAATCATACAACTCAACAACAAAAGTACAAGCAACTCAATTATAAAGTGGGCTAAAGATATGACAGAAATCTTTCTGAAGAGTAAATACAGATGGCTAAAATGCACATGAAGACATGCTCATTTTCATTAGCTGTAAGGGAAATGCAGATCAAGACTACAATGTGATACCACCTCACACCTATAAGAATGACTTCTATTAAACAAACAGGAAACTACAAATGTTAGAGAGGATGTGGAGAAATTGGGACACTTATGCACTGCTGGTGGGAATGTCCAATGGTACAGCTGCTATGGAAGACAGTCTGGTTGTTCCTCAGAAGATTAAATATTGAGGTGCCCTATGACCTGGCAATACCACTACTTGGTATATTCCCAGAAGAGATGAAGGCAGTGACACAAACTGATATTTGCAAACTGATGTTCATAGCAGCATTATTCACATCGCCAAAAGATGGAAGCATTCCAAGTGTCCATCAACAGATGAGTGGATTAACAAAATGCGGTATATATATACGATGGAATAGTATGCAGCAGTAAGATGAAATGACATCCTGAACTACATGACAAGATGGATATGCCTTGAGGACATAATGCTGAGTGAAATCAGCCTGTCACAAAAGGATAGATACTGTGTGATTCCACTTTTATGATCATGGTAAAGGTAAAATCAGAGGCTTATAATACAGAATATAGGGGACATAGAGATACACAGAAGCTAGAGATGGGTGAACAGTTTGCTAACAAGGTTGAACTTAATTGTAAGGGAATAGATAGACGTGAAGGTGGTTCACTAGTGGGTCTATAAGTAATAACACCATATTGAAGGTGAAAATGATCAAAAAGGGTTGTATAGACATGTCCCATCAATTAAACACTTCAAATATAAATAAATTTCTTGCATGAACTACTGCAAAGGTATGAAACTTGTGCAAAAGGTGTATATTTTGGGGGGATTGGGGAAAAACATTGTTGCATGCTTTAGGCTATGTTTAACAGGAAAACATCAACAGTACTGCAGCAATACCAAGGGTACACAATCAGGGGAGGGACAAGAGTTAGGGGGAGGTTTGGATTTTCTATTTGAGGAAGTGTTTATTGGCTATTTTTCTCTTGGGAAAAATGAAATGATCTAAAATTGGAAGTGTTGATGGACTGTTGACTTTGGACACCATACATGAGGCCCAGTAGATGGAAGTGGCTGAAAGATGCGCTGATTGAGAGGTAGATTGGTGAACGGTTGTTTCAACATATGATTGAACATGGTGCTGCTACAAAAAGGAATGAAGTTTTGAGACATGTGAATGAACCTGTGGGACACTGGGTTAGGCAAATAAGCCAGAAACAAAGCACAAATATTGTATGATCTCATTTAGAAAACACTTAGAAGAAAACTGGGGCCTAGACTACTCTTATAGCAGTCACATTTAGTCCAGAGTGGTAATTGTTAGTTCTGGATTTTGAGGGGCTGTTTTATATATGTATAACCTAGTATTTAAAGATAAGACCAAAGCTGATTAGGTCAGGATTAAGGTAATTTAGAATACAGGGGTAAGGAAGACATTGCCTGTATCTCAAAACTTCACCTACTCTTTCAGACCAAAGGAAGAAAAGTTTATTTTATTCATAACCTAAATTTTCAGCAGCACATAATTTAACTCAACCTGTCTGGATAGATAATTTGAACGATCCAAACACAGGGACTGCAGAATAAGAATGAAAGCCTTCAGTCCTGTATGGCTTAATATAATGCCTGGATACATCCCAGAGTATATTAAGCAGATAGTCAAAAAGTATTGCCAAAATCCCTTGAGGGTTGGGAGAAACAATATAGAACTATTAAACTGTACCACCAGGGAAACCCCTGATACTGTGTCAAACATTAGGGACACCCAAATCAATAGGCCAAGCTCTTGATCTTGAGGCCTGCTCTTGTGAAGCTTATGTAGTGGAGAAGCTTAGCTTACCTATAGGTATGCCTAAGTGTCACCTCCAGAGGACCTCTTTTGTTGCTCAGTTGTGGTCTCTCTCTAAGGTCAACTCTACAAGTGAAACCATTGTCCTTCCCCCTACATGGGACATGACATCCAGGGATGAAAGTCTCCCTGGCAGCATGAGATGACCCCCAGGGATGAGTCTGGCCCTGGCACCATCAGATCAACAATTCTATCCTGACCAAAATGGGGAAAAGAAGTATAACAAATAAGGTATCAGTGGCTGCAAGAGTTCAAATAGAGTTGAGAGGCTACTTTGGAGGTATCTGTTATGCAAGCTTCAGTTAGACATTGCTACCTATTGTAACTTGCCAAACCCTAACCAAAACCATTCCTTCAAATCCTAAAGAACACCTAGGGCAATATATAGGATTCTACAAAGGTTCCATGCACTAGGGTAACTTTCCAGAAACCTACAACCTCCAGATGGATCCCTGGACCAGATAAGTCCTGAAATGCAGAGGGACCAGCCTTTCCAGAACATCAGCTAGTTCCATCCCCCTATTCCATATTGTTGACAGCCCCTTCCAACAAGAAAAAGTTAGAATGGGCATAGCCCAGGTACCCCTAAAGAGTGAGAGAAGGTGATGGTGGAGTTAAACAGAGAGGGTCATGTTTAACAAATGAGTATGAGTGCCGAATCATTATACATTCTTTTGGTCTCTAGTGCTTTAGAGACCAAAATAAGCAGAAATAAGAAACTAAGATTGGGGAATTGTAACCCATACCAAACTCTGAAATATGTTCTACAACTAATTGTTGCAATGTTCTTTGAAATTTATTGCTTTTTTGTATATACATTATTTTTTTTAAAAAAAAAAGGGGAAAAAGAGAAGGAAGAGTATAATAGGAAAGATAGGATTTAACAAATGAATATGATTGATGAATCAATATATTGATATTTCTTTTGGTCTCCTGTGTCTTGGAGCAGCTAGAAGAAAAAATGAAACTGTAACCCATACTGAACTTTAAAATCCATTGTATAACTACATGTTAAAATGTTCTTGGAGGGCAGTATGACGGTGACTCAGTGGCAGAATTCTCACCTACCATACCGGAGACCTGGGTTTGATTCCTGGTTCCTGCCCATGCAAACAAACAAACAATAAATGTACTTGGAAATGTAATGATTTTTGTGTATATGCTATTTTTCACAATTAAAAAAACATTAAAAAGAACACTAAAAAACCAAACAAATAAAAAAAGATTCCATGTAATTGATAACAAGGCCTGACTTTCTTTTTCCTTTACTCTCTCTTTTCTTGTTTTTGTGTTTTGGGATCAAAAAGTCTAAGAGATTATTTAATAATGGTCTTCAACAAAAAGGTTAATGACATTAATCTTCATCTTCATGCTAAGATAGAACAAAGGATAAAGAAGCTTAAATTGCAGCATGCAGAACTGAGGTTAAATGATTGAAAAGTTATTTTCACATTGAGAGAGTTATGGGATGCTATAGGATGAATTTTTTCCCACTCATACTGGTGTGTTTCTCAAGGGAATCATGCATATACATAGTGGAAAACTCTCTGCTGTAGAAAATAAGAGTGAGCTTGGTGAGGGGTGGGGGTAGGGGGCTGTTGTAATCACCAGAGACTGAGACCATCCACCTGAGCTGGTCTCATTCACATATTTTGCTGAGCAGGAGAAGAGGCCCATAGGAGGGGACAAAGTTATTGAATACTTGTTAAATAATATAATAAAGTTTATTCAAAGATAGCTATTACTCTCATTTGGTTTTTTGTGTGTGTGTCATATTTGTACCAAAGTAAAACTTTTCTTGTGTTTCAAGATCCTTGATAGATGCTAATATTAGAAAAATTTAACTTTCTCTACCATGGGATGACAGTAAACTGACAGCATCAAAATGTCCATGTCTGAGTTCCCAGTTTCCATTATGAAATTAAGTAGGCCTATCAATTTACTCTATGTTGCTACTGATGTGTATTTAAACTGAATGTTAGCAATGGTAATTACAGCTGACATTTCATTTTAAATATGCCAGATATGGATTTCATGGAGCTAAAGATCAAGGAATGAATGGGCAGAGGGAATTTATCAAGTCTTAAGTTCGTACTATGGGTCACAGACAATGTTTAGAACTTTTTAATTTCAGTCAACCTTCATGGCAACACGATGACATCTAAACTACAATCCCAAATTTATGAATGAGGAAAGTGAGGCTCAGAGAGATTGGGTGACTCAACAGAGGTCACACAAGTGATTAAGAAAGAACTGAGACCTCTTTTTTTCTGATTTCAAGGCCTACACTTCTCTACATACATCATGCTGCTCCTCTTTGTATAAAAGAAATACCTGCACACCAGTGAGGTAAAGGAAGCTGTATATATTTTATGGCACAGCTAAAACCCATATTTTCTATTTGTAGGATCTGTGATCTATCCACTCCACTAACAAAAAGAACATAATTTGCATTATAAAAAAATTGGGGGGGGGGAGCTGCATCCCTTTAAAATGACATATTATATTATCCAAAAAGTTTATTAACTCACAACTTTCAGGGGCATGTCAAATGTGCAAAGCTAGGATTCATAATATTGAAAAACATTGGATAATTAGCAGACGGGTATTCAAACTGCATACATATTTACAGTCAGGATACATAAGATCTACGCTGAAGTGAAAGTGATGCACATTATAAATTTCCTCATGATCCCCAAGTCTGACATGAATGCTAAAGGAATAATTTTAAACTAAAATTAAGTTGGGCAGTGTTCAGCCAGGAGTGGAGTTCCTGGTGTGTATATCCTATGGGCAATAAATGTTAAATCATAACATGATAAAGAAATCAACTTTGTGGCCCCAATGTCATTGCTGTAATTTTAGATTTTAAACAATTTCAGATAAAATGAACAAAAAGAAACTATGGCATGTAATTTAGACTTGTGTCCTGGGACTTTAACAGCCACCAATACACCCAAGTCCTTGATATAATCCTGGATTCATTCTAATTGTTTTTAATGTCTTCTATTGGTTGATACAGAGATTGGTTGCCAGCCTTTATCTGCCAAGTTATTTATATTTTCCTATCTGTTAAGTAACCTGTTTGCTTTAAGTCTCCTCTTTAAAGAATAGTTTGCACACTTCTCAGGAGAACTCTAGGAAAACTTGGTCCTGCTGTAGATAAACTCTTCTATGTACTCTAATCTCTGGTGATTTATTAATGCCAGAATCCAAATTCCTGAAAAGCCTAAATATAATTGATTTTCTTTGCTTTCAAATAATTAGAAAACAGTAATGTTCAAATTGCTATTACATCCAAAGCACATCATAGTGTAAGATATAACCCATACAACAAAATTTGGGTTATATCTATATAACCAAATAGCACATATTTTTTAGTTACAGTATTTAGGAACAGTGCTTAAACATAATTGAAATTTTAAGGAGAAAAAGGGAATCTGCACTAAAAATCCAAGAAGGTATTTTATTTAACATGCATACTTATTTTTGAATGCTATAGTGTGAAGCTAACATTTCTGAGAAGGTGAAAAATGGTCTTCGGGCTCTAAACCTCCTCTTCTTAAATATCCATGCTTCCATCAAGCAGGTGATAAACGCTGTAAATGCTATGTCTGCCATCAGAACCGCTGTGGGTTCTCACTGCCATTACAAATGCTTTGAATTACCCTTCCAGAAAACTATACACTCCAACATGTTGTTGCAAAATTATATTAGGTATGGATATTCTTAGAATGGAGGTGCTATTGGTCTTTGTGTCAAATCAAAATTGCTCCAAATTTCCAAATCTTTAGTAGTAAAGTGTCATTGTATTTAGAAGTTATACTGCACAGTGGGTCCTTTACAATTATTTATCGATGAAATTATAAACAATGGAAATCATTGGCTGCTTCATGGGGGGAATTTTTTTTTCTTTTTTTAACATGGGTAGGCACCAGGAATACATTGTGGGAGGGAATTTAAGAAAACTCAGCTGTAAGGCACAGATGCTGAATTACAGCTTGGCTTATGAACCATTTGCATTAACTGAAGATGTTTTCCCTTGTCATGGTTTGTGTCTGTCTGCATAGGGATGTGTACAGTGCTATGGGGGGTCAGTGTTCCCCAAAGTCTGGTACTTAAGCTGATATTAGGAGATGTAGAGAAGACCATGTTTTATTTGAATAGGTATGTATTTATTTTAAAAGTTAGTTACTTATACAACAGAATTAGCATATTAAAACATGTACTAATTTATGGATATCATTGTTGAGAGTGACTCCAAGAGAACACTTGTAAAATCAATTTAAGGAAAACTATTTACTACGGATCTAACAGATAGTACAAGTCGACGGCCAAAATCATGAAGGTTTTGTGATGGCCAAAGGCTGAGAACAAGGGTTGTGATTTTTTTGTTTGTGGCAATGCAGTCTCTTTTGGTTAGTGGCATAAATTTTGTTCAGTTGGAAATTGAGTAGCCTAAACTAAAAAAAAAAAAAGGATTTTTTGATCATCGTAAACAATGAATTTTTCTATATATGTGTCATTTTCTTTGTTCATGGAATATAAAATATTGCCCAGTTAATATTTAACAACTTCTTGGAGAATCATTTTACCACTTCAACATTTAAGTTTATTCATATAATGCAACTCCTGTGCCTTTGGATAGGATTGGATTCCCTCGGCAAATACTTTCCTAGTACCCTGAACTCTTCCTGCACGGGAGTGGCCTCAACTGCAAATAGTCTCTGAGTGATTAGCTGTTTAATGTCTATATCCCTCAGTGACTAAAAGCTGCATTGAGGGCAAGACTGCGTCTGTTTTTACTAAAGCTGTACCCAAGCGCTTAACACACATAGTTGGGACTCAATGCCTTTATTTTTAATTTTTATTTTTTTTTACTATTAGAGAAGTTGTTGATTTACAAAACAATCATGCATAAAATAGTTTCCATATGCCACCCTGTTACTAACATCTCGTATTGGAGTGGTACATTTGTTACAACAGATGAAAGTATATTTCTATAATTGTACTATTTACAGTAGTCTGTGGTTTAACTTAGGGTTCTCTATTTGGGTAACAAGTTTCATAGACTTTTAAAAAATTTGTGTTCTATACCATCAAAGCTTTTTTTTAAATGTTGTAAACTTTAAAGTATTACTTTTAAGAGGTAAAGTGAAGTAACTACTAGCCTTTGCAATGGGTCAGAACTTGTCTCTCTTTGAAAAGGACAAATCACCAGTCATGCTAACATGGCAGTAGCCAACATATATTCCTTTCGTTGCCCAAGTCTGAGCATGGATGTAGTCAGTAAGATAATTTTTGAAAATGGCCACATGGACGATGTATGGAATCCTGGAATTCTCTGGCTTCAAAGGACCTTAGAGATACCTACTCTAGCCTGCTCCCATCATCATCAAGATGAAGAAATTGAGGCACAGAAAGGATAATGAACTTGTTCAAGATCATATAAAAAGAGAGTGGAAAGAGTTCAATGGCTAAATTAGGGTCTCTGCATTCCATAATGGTCAGTCTGCTGTCCTGGGACCCTGGCTTTAAGCCCTGCCTCCTCCTGTTAACTGCAAAGTGTTGCATCTGCTCAGCCTCTTCTAACCGCTGCTTCCGGGAGAGACCCCTGGCTCAGGCTCACTATGCGTGCTTCAAGATAGTCAAGCACACGCTGAACCACTCGGTTCAGGACCCTTTCTACAAATTTCTAAAACCCAACTGAGACACATGTAAACCCACAGCTAGAAAAAAGAGGTGGCTGGTAATTCTTGTTGCAAACAACCTGCCTGGCACCAAGGGGGCTACCAAAAAAGCAGAAGATCAATCTGGGGATCCTACAATGGGAGTTTACTAAACCCGAGTTCTTCCTCTGAATTGATCGTTTATGATCAGTAGAACTGCTGAAACAATCTTGGACTCATTCATTCCATTGGAAGATCTTCCAATGGAAAATAAAGTGGCCTTTTGTATTTACAGATTTCATTAAATCCTCAACTGCTAGTCATTAAGACTTAAAGATAATTAATTAATTGTAGCAACAGACCACACCATCAGAATTGATGTTTTTCTTGCACTTGCGGCTGTTTTATATGTACTATGGCAAATAGTATGGGAGCCAGAGGCCTATTACCCTATACTTTTCAAATACTACATAATTTCTACCATTTACTGGCATGTTACTAACATGCTACTCAATGTAAAGGGATGGAAATTCAATTTGTTTCAATAAACCTTGAGTACATACTATGTGAAATGCTCATTAAATAGTATAACATGACACTTAAAATTTTTTTTCTATCAGACTTTGAATAACAATATTATTTTAAGAAGCCAAGAATTATTACCATTACTGCAAACATCACTATTCTTGCCAGCTTGATCGCTATGCCCTGAGAACCTACAGGGAGCCAGGCCTTGCAGTGGATTCCTATTTAAAATGACTTATTGCATGCAATGAAATTAAATTCCACAGCCTTCCAAGGTGGCGCCTTTAAATTGCAGAACCTGGATGGAATATATTCAAATATGTAAGCAAGGTATCGCTGTGATTCTTCGGGAGTCTGAGTAAGGGGTCCTGTGTTTGACTGATCTGCAGATACAAAATTTCCTGTCTCTGCTAACCTCATTGGTTAGCATTGATTGTGTCTATTTCTATATCAGAAGGTGTTGCTTTTGTTTTAGGTGACTAGTAATAAATAAGCTTTAATGAAGACCCTTTCCTTAGGCTAATCTAAAAGCAAAATATTGTTCGGATAAGAGATGCTTTGGGGAAATATTAACTCAGCATAGAGGGGTGGCTCTTACAGCAGCCATGAAGAAGTCTTCAGACTGTTCTCTTCCTTGACTCAGGTAGCACAGCCCCACACCATCAGAGGCATATTGGGCTAAGCTACTGATTTTTACTGTTGAATATAAACTTTGAAAAAATCATTGATGGTGCAGTTGAGATGTACACTTTCCATAATCTTTCAAATCCAATTTATTAAACCAGGGTGAAGCCAGGGTGCAGGGAAACCATATTAGGACAAATAATTATACCTCATAGATGATCTGGACAATGGCATCCCTCTTTCCATGCTTTCATTTTGCTTCTTTGAAGAAAACATGAAGTTCATTTAGCATTTGAATCCCTCCTCCTAAGTAGACACTTAAGAAATTGTTAAATGAAGAAGGCAAGTGCTAGTCATCTTAAGCAGAGAAGGTTAAGCTCATTTTCCAGCTAACAGGTAGGAATGAGGTTTTACTAATTCTTGTTTTCAAAATTTCCTCTCAACTTCTGGTCTTCCCTACCTCCTATCCTTCTTTCTCTATTAGTAACATCTGAAGAGGAGATATAATTTGAGGGTTTAGGAAAATATATGAAAGTTTTAAACAAAACAATAATTTATTACTATGAATAAAGCATGGAATTCCACTTCTCTCGGATCACCAAAGTTTGTAAAACAAAGGCAAGATTTATGAATTTTGATTTTCTTAAAGCTACTTTCCCTCTTCCTCTCCTGTAACCATACTATGAGCTAGAGAGAGAGAGAGAGGGAGGGAGGGAGGGAAAGAGAAGAGAATGCTATACTTGTCAAAGCCTGGTCCACATGAGACTATACATGCAGTTACGGATATTTTTCAAAGTATTATTTAACTCCCTACCCTTCGCACATGTTCTAATTCATTTTTCCAAATATAAGATGCTAGTTAGAATGGACAGTTTAATGTTGGAATGATATATTGAAGTAGTAAGGAAATATTTTTCAAATGTAGGAAATTTGTAAAACATTAATGAATACAAGTTATCAAATATATTTCTCCCATTTCCAGTATTCCAACCCATTTTATAAATTTTCAGGTTTACTTCAGTAGAAGCAGATTGTTTTACTCTTAAAACTAAAAATAACTATGTGAATGTCTAGAGTAAAAATTCAACTTAGTTTGAAATTCAAATGAATTTAAATAAATTTTTAAAAGATTCATCAATACATAAAATCGAGAAAAGTCACTCAGACATTACCCTAACCAATTGGTTGTCATCAACACCTAAAGTGTTGATTGACTAAATTGTGTATTTTTTCCAACTGGTTTTATTTGCCTCTCAGGAATTAAAGACAGTTCCGCTATAAGTGTAGAATTAGCTGAGCCTAGATTTTGAACAAAATCATTAACTAAGGGTTCATTCTTCTTAGTTCCCTATCTTAATGATTAGCTCCATTTGAAAACTAGCTCCCTAATTCTGATAATGCTATTATTGGAATTGGACAAATTCACCCACTAGCCCAAGCAATTTGTTCCCATTTTGTTGTAATTGTCGTCTTAGCAACAGCTTCTTATTTCCTGTGACTTTGTGTATGACCTCAGGAAAACACGTTATTAACTTGTATAATATAATTTTTCCTTTCTAGATTTTGCGTGGATAACACTTCCTTTTCAACTATGCTATAATTGGAATTTACTTAATATTTACGGTTTGGTTTGTGGCTAATGGTTAAAAGTGTAGTAATAAGGCTTAAATTGAAGCATTTTTTAATTTACAAAACATAACACATCCTATGCAAGTTTTATGTAAAAACCAGAAATATTGTGTG
Source organism: Myrmecophaga tridactyla (assembly GCA_004026745.1). Taxonomy (NCBI): domain Eukaryota; kingdom Metazoa; phylum Chordata; class Mammalia; order Pilosa; family Myrmecophagidae; genus Myrmecophaga; species Myrmecophaga tridactyla. Next base: position 58,053 of record PVIY010008847.1, on the reverse strand, counting down.
AAAATCTTTTTTGATTTTGATAAGTTCCATGATTAACAATTTATCAATCATTTCTAGCTGCTGGCCAGTTTATCTGCTGATTCATTCATTGCTCATTTTCCATAAGATAAAAGAATTCAAAAAGAAAAAATAGTCCTAGGATTTCGGTTATACTTAAATATCTCACTAGGTTAAATATGTGCATGTGTGGGCGGATGTGCGTTTGAAGATGATGCTGGATAATTGCTGACAATTAGATCAGGCATTAAAGGATGAAGAGGATTTTCAAGGTGGGCAAGGGCCCCGGGAAGGAAAGGCAGACATGTGTGAAAGTGTGTAGAATGTACAGAGAAGGTGAGGAGACCTGGGGAAATGAAGTATATGGTTATGTAGGGGAATAATGGTCATGATGTCGAAAGATAAGTAGTGGCCATAGTCTGAATTGTATGAAGTGATTGGCTGCATAGAGTTCTGTTCTATAGCTATGGGAGAGTTGCTGAAGCTTTAGCCAGTAGTATGACAGGGACTAGAAAAGAAGAAATCTGCTCAGGGTTGCTCTGGCTGTGGTTGCCTAGTTTCAGTTCATGGTGTAGCATTGCTGTTTGGGTAGCATCTTGTTCTCTAGGTTTTACATATAAACAGCATCGATGACTCATGTGGAGAATTTTCGAAGGTCTCGTTGTTTACAAGTCGATTTTGCCAGTTAATTGCTCTCTGAAAGTACACAAAAACTGATGCCATGGGTACAGGCTATGGCTGTCACACAGGTTTAGGTAATAAACAGGAGCTGGGATAAAAAGCCTGAAAAGTTTTAGATTTATAGTGTGCTTCCTAATCCAGCATCTGTTACAGCTCTGAAGTGTACGTGGTCCGTAGCTCCTACTTCCCACAATACTGGGGAAGAGGTAATATGGCACCCTTGTAATCTCAGAGGAAATTCCACAGAGATAGCCACAGCCCTTCTGCTGACATTTCAGTATAAACATACCAGGAACTGATAAATATCTCTAGAGTTCTATTCTAATAGTGTGCTGTGCTTTGATTATGAAGCCTGGGTAAAGGGCAATTGTGGGCAAGAACAAAGCACACTCTGTAGACTCCCTACTGCTTACATGACTGCCTTGTGTTCTGTTACACGTGAATCTCATGCCCACATTATTACGGAGGGCTTGTTTTCTATCTTGCTTCTTTGCCCATTTCTCCAGTTTCTCAGAAACTGAAGTTTTCTTTTACTCTTAGCAGTCTTTTCTGAAATGCCCTGATGTCAACCCACCTCACCCCCCTCCTACTGGTTACTACCACACTCCCCTGTTGGCCTTCTTGACTTATTTTCTATGGCGCCCACCAATTAGTCCTTGCTAGTCCTATGTGATATCAGTCTACTCCCTTGTAACCATGGCCACCCCTCATTTGGGTTTCATTTATTACTATGACTGAAGCTATTTCCAAATATGTGTTCCCACTCTAGTGGTTTGTTGAAGGCTGAGCCTCAGAACTCTCTGACTTGGTTTTTTTGATCAGGGGTCAAGCTGTCATTCATTATCAATTGTGAATATAAAATAATGCAAACCAGTTCATTATTTTATAAAAAGCAATTAAGCTTTTTCTAGCGTGGGCAAGTTTTAAATTGTATGTGAATAATATTGAGTGATGTTCCACTTTGACAGAGACTTTCATATGATAAAGACAATCTCTGTAAGAGAAGGAGGGTTTAGATTGCACATTTACATAGTTACAGGAATTGGGTGGTAGATTAGGGAAAGGAAAAATGAAGTAAAAAACACCTAAATGGGAATATTTTGTTCCAGAGAACACTTTTCTTTTTCAAGATAATGGTATTTACTTTCTAACCAGAAATTTGTATTTTGGGAAAAATTGAAAGGACAGGAAGGAATCATGGGAGGTATAAAAAAAGTATATCCTATTATCACCTCTTATCTCACCAACTAATATGAAATAATATCAAGTTATTAGGTATTGATGTCTTTCATTTTGGGATATGAATATATATCATCCTTAATGTTTTTCAACTCTGATCTTCCTAGTGGGCAGAAACTTTATCTTTCTCAGAAATTTTAAATTAAGTTATCATTTTAAGTTTTCATTGTTGATATGAAACTATTAGCCTAATTTTCTACCTAAAGTTCTCACTTCATAGGAATACACCATCATGCATCTATAGACACACCATAATATCATATGACAATTCTCAAGGCAGTAGGGATATTGTATGCTGAGGTCAGAAATCTTGGGTTGTCACCAAGAGTAAATGTGAGCAGTGTTTCTAGCATTTCCCACTACACAGCAAGCTTTTGGTAGAAAATAAACAAAGCGTGTGAAAGCAGATATTGCAGTATCAGGAATTCACACCCACACCTGGAATGGCCTCCAGCCACCTGGGAGCTGGATCTCATTAAGTAAGTACTTGATCAAGGCACTCCTTCCTTTTGTTCTCCTACAGACCCATGGGGCACAGCCTGCTGGTTCCTGGGAATTTGCTGTCCTGGCTTCACCCTGCAAAGTGGCCACAGTTGGACAGAGAGAGGTTATTTTGAATTGTCCTGAGAAATTGTTCATTTTGCCTTGGTGTTCTAGTTTGCTAGCTGCTGAATGCAATATACCAGAAAAGGAATGGCTTTTAAAAGGAGGAGGAATTTAATGAGTTGCTAGTTTACAGTTCTAAGGCCGAGAAAATGTCCCAATTAAAACAAGTCTATAGACATGTCCAATTTAAGGCATCCAGGGAAAGATACCTTGGTTCAAGAAGGCCAATGACATTCAACGTTTCTCTGTCAGCTGGAAGGGCACATGGCGAACATGGCGGTGTCTACTGGCTTCCATGTGGCTCTCCCAAAAAGGACTCTCTCCAAAATGTTTCTTCTTTTAAAGGATTCCAACAAGCAACTCCACCTCAGTGGGTGGAGACACACCTCCACGGAAATCATCTAATCAAAAGTTACCACCCACAATTGGGGGGGGGTCACATCTTCATGGAAGCAATCAAAATGCTCCCACCCAGCAATACTGAATAAGGATCAAAGGGCATGGCTTTTCTGGGGTCCACCACAAATTCAGACTGGCAGACTTGGGATTTAGCAGCAACATATTGAGTGATTTATCTGCTCTCTTGAACCTAGATGGAAACTGGCATGTGACCACAAAGACAATGCAAAGCCTTTCAGTATCCAAGTGAGATCTCTGATTTACCTGTCGCTCTCCTTGTAGTCCCCTTCTAGCCATAGTGTCTTGTTTATTCCAATGTAGCACAGGGCAGGTGCACAGGCAGGTCTTCAGTGCTAGCTTCTAATTGCTGTTGACTCCAGCTGACTTCATCGCACTCCATTTCCATCAGCATCAACTCATCTCTGCCACTGCTATTGTCTGACAGCGGTTCCTAGCGAATTTTAAAATGGATTCTGACAAGGTTTTTTGGTTTTTGTTTTTTTAACCTCAAGGCTGTGCCCCAGTTACCTAGGTGAGTTTAACAATTTGATGCTTCTCTTCATAATCCAGGATGGTTCAGGCAGTTGGCCTCTGAGCACTTGGACCTTTGAGAGAAGTGAGGACACCGTGCCTTATCCATCAGCAGGCAGGGAACCTCCTGGCTGAGCACAGAAAAGAGAGAGTCTAATTTTCTTTCTTTAGGTGTAAGCAAAGTTGAGTCATTTATGATCAGGTGGTCTGGGAAGGCAGATGGAGGGAGACAGAGCTTTTGCCTCAGGGTTGAAACTCATTAACATAAATCCTTCTGCAAAAGTGTCCATGTTCAGTGCAGAGTTCCTCACCAGTCTTTTGCCGAGTTTTCTGTGTAAACCACATGAGAAAAGTTTTGTTTTGTTCATTTGATACCGGCCTGTGCCTCACTGCTTTCTCACCAGTTAGTTAGAGCTAGGGTTCTAATATTTCATCTCATTTGACATTGTGTATCTAATATTTCCCCTTGTTTTCATGTGATATCTATTTTTTCAGCCTAAAAATCTTTCTGTTCCCTTTATTGGTTTCAGTTTCCCTGACATTTCTGCATGAATTAGGATACTTTGGGCTGTAAAGAACAGAAATCTCCTACTCACACTTGCTTGAGAAAGATATTTATTTTCTCACCTCATTGTAGCACAGGCCTCAAGCCTGGGGCCACCGGGGCCACTTGTCATCATGGACCTGAGATTCTCCTAAATTCCCTGCCCTGCCATGTCAGCCTCAGAGTCACATCGGGCTCAGTGACCTGCTCACTGATGGCCACAGGAAGACCACAGCTGTTTTTTCTGGTCCTTACATCCAGAGAGGGAATGTCCAGGGGGAAAAGAAAGAGGGGGGGATGGGTGGCCTTGTTCATTCCCCATTTAGCCATGGCGTGCCTCCCAGCAGATATCCCCTTGTGTTTCAGGGGCCAAATTCCCCAAATCTCCACCTGTGAACAGCTAGAACATCTCTGGCTCTGGCTGCCTTCCATCCATGGCACTCAAAGTGTGCTCCTGGCCCAGGACCAGCAGCATCAGCCTCACAGGGGAACTTGTGAGAAATGAAAATTCTCAGGCCCCATTCTAGATCTTCTGAATCAAGAACTCTGGGGGGTGGGCCCAGCCGTGCTTTAACAAATCCCCCAGATGATTCTGATTCAAGCTCAAATTTGGCTTCCACTAACAACCTCTGGCAGGTTGGACTGGGGATAGTCTACAAATATGCATGGGCTCTCCAACATCTCTTGTAGGAGAGGACTCGGTCACTAACGTCATAAGCAGAGAGATCTACAAAGACCCTCCTGCTGCCGGGGAGGCTGATGTTATACATGAGCCAAGTTGGCAGCCACCGCCTTGGTGGGCTCTGAGCTGCGACCGGACAGCTTCTCTCTGCCGACAACTGCACACCTATGTGACCAAAATCTTTGCCACCAGAGACTCAGTCTTTTGAGAACAACGTTGTAGGGGCCTCCCTTTAAAATGCAAGTGAGTTCAGGGGAAACAGCCCCAAGAAACATTACCTGCCGGATCTGCCAATATCATAGCAAATCACTCCATGTCCTTTTCACTAAGACATCATGAATTGTAAGAAGCACCATCAATGTAATAATTGCCTTGCAAATATTAAGGGTATACGTTCACTGGAAAGGATTTCAGAAGTGTTAAAATGTGGGGGCAGGAGGGAACGTAATTAGTAATTATAAGAAAATGAAACTGTAAAGTTTTGAACCTCTGTGGTGGAAATGGGAGCTGAGTCTTGAGTAACGGAGCCCAGGACAGTCAGTGGATGGAATTATAAGGCCCAGGAAGGAGAGGCCTGGTGGGGCATGTCAGGAGTGAGACACAGACTTAAAACGATTCAGGATCACCTGCCAAAATAAACTGGAGAGCTACCTGGCATGAAACACCACACAGATCTTGAAATAAACCCACCCATATTTGAGGAGAATGAGGAGGCAGTCATCCAGGCAAGAAGTAAGAAAAAGAAATAAAACAAATAGAGTTACTGTGACTCTGAGATTTTAAATGGAGTTCATTCTCGAGGATACTCATAGGCAGGTCTCAGCCCGATATCACAAACTTCCACATTATGCAAAGTTTTAAGCAACACTATTCCTCAAAACCCCAAGGACATTGGGACCATAAAACAAACCACATGGTAAAGAACTCAGTTAGCCATTTAACCTGAAGGACAGTTAGAGTACTCCAAATACCCACCAACCACAATCAACTTGTCTAATCTTCTTTTCCTTTAAAACCCTTGCCTGGAGATGCAAAGACAGGGGTCAGTTTAGGTTGCTACCTGATCTGTGCTCCCACGTTGCAATTCTAAGACCCCCAAATGAATGCCTTTGTTGCCTTGCAGCTTAATTCATTTCTCAGTTGACACTGCAAGAAACATCAGTGAATGTTTTTCAAAGTGATGTCATACTTCCTCTGAGCAGTTGCACGCCCCTTCGATTGTGCTTTATCTTCTTTCTGGCCACTGATTGCTTGTGTTTTTAACAAAGCAGTGGTGAATGCCCATCAATGCTATATTTAGCCTATTACCTTCCCTGAGTTGATCTTCTCATTAAGGAAAGGAGTTTCAATAACGTATTTAGTCAAATAGCTCCTCGTCATTTTTCTACTCACCTGCTGCCACATTCAGCTGAAATCTTATTTTTACTTTTATTCCTCAATATGTGGTCTTCTACTTTAAAAGGAAGACTCAAACGCTATTAGTGTGTCTCCTCTGATACTCTTTGAAGTCTTTTTAACAAAACTTGTTGGTCTCATAAACAAAATAAGGTGGTTCGATTCGAATTTTGTTTGGGAATTGGCCCCCAGCCACACTGAATGGCGAATTTGTAAAATTTAGCAATTTACAAATAGGACAAAAAAAGCCCCAATGAGCTCATTTGATACATCTACATAAGAATATAAGTATTAAAGATGAACACAGCATGACCAGTTGCTTGACTACACCATATTTGTGTTAGGTAAAATAAAATGGTTGCCTGCATTGGTTGTTGCGGGGAGAAGACCCCTTTCCAAGTTTTTTCCACAGGAAAAACTACTGACCTGCAGGGGTTTTCTGAGAAAACGGAACACACCCTACAGGGTCCTTGATAAGCAATCCAAACATGATAAAACTAGTTTTAGTCCAGTAGAGAGAGTTCATCGGAATGAACCAGCATACCAGACTAATCAATGTGTATCTGCTCCCCGCTTTGTAATATCTCCCCTCAAAGTAAAATGGAAACAATGTCCAGAAATTAGAATATTTCCTCACTTGCATCCACATTCACCCTGTATGAGCTTCTCTTTCCAACCCCTCTGTGGAGCTCCCTTTTACTTTCTGAATGGGAAGCTACCCAGTAAAGCTGTGAGAGCCTAAATTGCACGGAAGGTTTTTCTTTATCTTCAGTTCACTCTTTAATCCAAGTTGTACATGGGTTAAACTGTTGTGGCTCTCCGGCCTAGACAGTTTATAAAAATACAACAGGGACTAAAGAGAGATAAACCAGCATTATGCAAACTTACTTTTGAAATAAATTTGGAAAATGAATGAAATGCTTTTTTATGCTATCATTTGTCATGCATAAGGTAATCTTTTTTATTTGAGGATTACTACCCAAACATCGTTATAAAATCCTATAGGTGAAAGAGACTTTGAGTAACATCTAAGTAATAGCCTCCTATCCCAATACAGAGTTATATTTTACAATGGTTGTCCTATTTTTAAAACCTTCTGAGAATTTTACAAACTTCCTCAATACATTTCAGTGTTTCTTTTAGTTAATAATATCCAGTTCAGAAGTTTTTTCTTATATCTCACAAAGCTCTTCCAGACTTCATGGGAATTGAACCCGGGTCTCCGGCATGGCAGGTGAAAAGTTTTGCCTCTGAGCCTCTGTTGCACTGCCCGATATCAGCTTTTTTTTTTTTTTTGATATAATTCACATACCACACAATTCATTCATATACAATCCAATTTTTTTTATATATCCATAGAATTGTACAACTCTCACCACAGCCATTTTAGAACATTTTAATCATCCCCCAAAAGAAACCCTGCACTTTTTAGCACTCACTCTGCCATTTCTTGCAAGCTTCCATTCCTAGGAGTACAATTGCTGAGTCATATGGTAACTGTATGTTCAGCCTTTTGAAAAGCTGCCAGCAATCTCTAAAGTGGCTGCACCATTTTAGTCTCACCAGAAATGTATGAGGGTTCCAATTTCTCCATATCCTTGCCAACACAGGTCTGTTTTTTTCTTCTAGCCATCCTAGGGGGTATGAAACAGTATCTCATTGTGCTTTTGATTTGTGTTTTCCTGATAGCTAATGAAGTTAATCATCTTTATTTGTATATGTATTGGCAATTTGTATATCTTCTTTGTAGAAATAACTATTCATCTACTTTGCACATTCTAGAAATGTGGTTATTTATTTTCTTCTTATTGGCTATAAGCTTCTTTAATATATTTCAGGTACAATCATATATATGATTTTTGAAATATTTTCCTTCACTTTGTGGAGTATCTTTTCACTTTCTGTTTAGTATCTTTGAAGCACAAAATTTTAAATTTTGATGAAGTCTAATTTATCTATTTGATTATAAAAGAAACCATTGCTTAATCCAAGGACATGAGATTTATTCTAACATTCCTTCTATGTTTCCTTCTAAAAGTTACCTAGCTCTAAGAGATAGGTGAGAATTGTTGTATAGGGTGTGAGGTAGGAGTCCAACTTAATTCTTTTGCATGTGGGTATCCATCCATATATACCATTGCCATTTGATGAAAAGACTATTCTTTTTCCCACTGAATTATTTTGGAAACCTTGTTGAAGATCAATTGACCATAAACGTAAGGGTTCTTTTCCAAATTCTCAATTCTATTCCACTGATACATATGTCTCTCTTTATGCCAGTACCATCACACTGTTTTGATTATTGTAGCTTATTCGTAAGTTTTGAATCAGGAAGTGTGAGTCTTTCAACTTTGTTCTCCTTTTTAAAGAGTGTTTTGGATATTCTGGGTCCCTTGCATTTCCATATGAATTTTAGGAGGAGCCAGTCAATTTCTGAAAAAATGGCAGCTAGGATTTTATTAGGATTGCATCAAATCTGTGGATCACTTTGGGGAGTATTACCATTTTAGCAATATTAAATCTTCTGATCCATGATCACTGAATATCTTTCTAAGATTTTCTTTAATTTCTTTCAGCATTGTTTTGTAGTTTTAGAGGATAATTTTGCACATGATTGTTTTTCTAATTATCCCTAATTATTTTTATTCTTTTTGATGCCATTGTAAATGGGATTGCTTTCTTAATTTCATTTTAAATTGTTCATTGCTAGTGTAAGGAAGTACGAGTGAATTTTGTGTTTTGATTTTGTATCCTCACTGGACTCATTTATTAATAGGTTGTGTGTATGTGTTCTTTAGGATTTTCTATATACAAAATTGTGTCATCTGCAAATAGAGATAATTTTCTTCTTTTCCAATCTATTTTTCTCCTAAATTTTTTAATCCAATTTTGGAGGTCTCATCTTTAAAATTACTAAAGAACAAAGAAGCATACTGAAAAAATATATTTATAGATGTATGTTATTTTAGAATTATTGGATATTTAGCATAGGAAAAATCCTTTTTACCCTATGCCAGTCACTGTACTTTCTACATTACTTAAATATACAGTAGCCCTAGAAATATGCATTAATAGCTATTTTATAGAAGAAAAAACAGGCTTAGAGAGCTTAAGTTCAAAGAGCTTGGGGTGATTAGAGACCCATAGCCAGATCTTGTGACCTAAAATTCATATTTAAGAACTTCTTCCAAGTAAGGCTACTCAACAAAATGCTTTAGAAAGAGATTTAGTAAGTAGCAAATAAAATCCACAATCCCAAGATCCACCGTCTGCCTGGGGAGAATGAGTCCCGCAGTTTTCCCAGAGGCCTCTGAGCCAGTGCTCACCTATGCATTCCATTCCCCTGCCCCTCCACCTTAAGGCACCATCCCAGCTCTCTGCTAGGAGGCTGTCTGGTGACTTCCTTCACTTAGCTACTGAAGAAGCTCTGAATTCTTCCCAGTACCCCACCCCCAACCAGTCTTGTGATTTCTACTTAACCAGAATAAAGTTTATTAACAGCTATGTTTTATAGTCATTTAAGTTGACTTGTATTAGTTCTGAATTAGTGATTTCCTTTTTTGTAGGTTGGATCCCAAAGTATGATTTTCAGCACTCAAATATATTTACAGCTCCTCGAAAAGCTCATAGGCTCTGGGCATGTGGACTGTAAGAATTTGCTTCTAGAAAAATATCATCAAACCCTATTTTCTCTCCTCTTTCACCCACTCTTTTTAAATGATCGACTCTCTAAGCAACTACATTTAATTCACTTTCTTCCTTTAATTAATAATGTGCACCCATAGCCTCACTGAGTCCATATGACTGGAAGCAAATGTCACAGAGTTCTGTTTTCTCTTAAATCATTAAGGTACAATATAGATAAAGATGTAATTGTCATTGGAATTTAAGCAACTCTGAAAATAGCTTAAGCGCTCCAAGTGATCTGAGCGTTTGAGATAAGGGGCTTTGGTCTGGGGACTACTAGGTAGGTGATATTAAAAGATTTTTTCAGTTGTAACACTTTGTGAGAAGAAACAACAGTAAAATACTCCCAAGAACGTTATCTCTAGCTACACTGTAATTAGCTCTTGTTTCTCTAGCTAATGACCTGATTATTTGCCCCTTTCCAGTGGGTCCCTCACTATTTTCACAGTTCAAGGCTCTGTTTATGTCTATACTTAGATTGCAGGTGATAATTGCCTACTTATCAGTTTTTTGCTACTTGCTCTCTATGACTTTTATAAGTTTCTCCTAGCTTTTCTTCATTCCTTTTTCTTTTGGGTGGTTCCAGATTCCATTTAGGAGGATGTCTCCTTAGGGATTTACTCTAGGCATCAATATTTTCTTAAAGGAGACTACCTTTTCATTCATTCAAAAGAGAATTATCAAACATCTGCTAAGTGTCCGGCACAATACAGCATGTTGAGAATATAGCAGTAAATAAGACAGATATGGTCACTTACATATAGTTTAGTATGGGAGAACAATCACAGACCATTAAACAGTTACACAAGTAAGTGAATAATTGCAAATTATTGTAGCCGCTATGAAAGAAAGGTCCAAATGGCTGCGAGAGAGTATATCCAGGGAACCTAATAAGGACAGGTAGATCAGGGAGGGCCTCTTGGAGTTAACGATAATGCGTTTGAGCATTGATGTACAGAAGCTAGTTAAATATATTGGCAAGACTATTCCAAGCAGAAAAAATAGTACTCAGAATGACCATGAGATTGTATTTTAAGTTTTACATTTCACTCTAATAGCAAAAGTAGCATATTTGTTAACCAAAAAGAAAATGTTTCTTCCCCATTGATGACAGAGGAAACCAATGGATATGCTTCAATGGACTTTTTTTAAGAACAAATTTCCCATTCAAGTAAGGAAAGCAGTGATTGAAGGACAGAACAGTGGATGCTCTTCCCAGTATGCTCTTTATCTGGAATTATGATACCAGGCTTCCCACCTAGGGTTGACCTATGTGATATCAACTACATTGTTGTTTTTGTCGGATATTTTAAGGTTGCTTGTCTCATAACTAAAATCCTCTGATCCTTTGCCCTTCTGCTTTCCTCTTGTTCTTGAAATAAATAGTTCTGAAGCCTGGTTACTCATCAGAATATTCTCAGCTGTCTTTTAAAAGGTAGGATCCCCCAATCACTTCTAGAACCACTGGATTGGAAGGTCCCAGGATGAAACTCAGGTCATCCACATTAAAGTAAACTAACTCTCTCTCTCTCTCTCACACATACACACACTCACACATACTTCACAGGTGATTTTGATATGAAAGAAGATTGGGAAAACATGCTTAAGAAAAATCCAAATGTTTTGCAGTTGGAATTTTCCCCAACTTTGCTGATCATATGCATGAGATGGGAAAGTAGGGACAAAGCAATTAGGCTGATCTGGACAAAATTTCCACATCCACCTCCACCTCACTGAAACTATACACAAAACCACATTAGCTGCTGATTTTCTTTCATCAGCTCTCGCCAGGATCATGACCCATCAGCACCAATGGAAAAGGAAGAGGGGGCTTAATCTAGAAAAGCAACTTAAGGCAAATCTTGAATTTAAATACAACCTTCTGAAAATGTTGAAATTTTCTGAGTTCAAATACTTCCAAATGGAAAACTGGGACTAACTGAAATAGACGTGCTCCTGGGATTCAGAAATGGAAAGGTTTCCACTTCACTTTGAAGTAGGCGCAAAGGAGAGATGCCAAGGAGACGTCTGCCATGCTTCTGGCTGGGGGAAGGGCCTAAATGGAGTCCCTGAAAAGACCTTCCACACCAGCTCTGCCTAGGACTGCATTTGGTTAGTGAAGCATTTCTCTCTTTCTCACCAACAGTCACTTTGAAATTTAAATAATACTAAATCTGGGAAATACGTTTTTTAATTTAAATTGCAGATCTTCACCACTGGTCTAGTGATTTCTAGATGGCACGTTGAGGGATTACTTTGTCTGGGAGGATCAAGGTACTGGCTGGAACAGGCTTTTCCAAGGCCAACCTCCGACTCAGAGATGGAAGTACGATGCTCCAGGGGAGGGAAATGATAAAAAGAAAACACTCCTGATTAGCTGTAAGTGTGAAAGGAACATTGAGTCTAATTGTGGTGAGTCACTAAGATAGTAACCCACATCAGGACCCTTTAATCTCAACACACATGACTGCACAGGTGTGGCTGCAACCTCTTCCAGACTCTCCCTTCCTTCCACCAGGGAGGAGGTGTTTTACATCATAACTCTCCCCACGTCAGAACTGCAGGACCCCTTCAGAGTCAGCTTTTTATTGCAAAGCACTTTGCACATGGTAGAAATGTGACATTAATATTTACAAATATTACAAAAAATGAACAAAAACAGCTTCTTCCAAAGTATTTTCTCCTAATATTTTAAAACAAAAATGTAGAGGCCACTTTCTAATTACAATGATTACTGTCAGCAGTGCTGAAGACTCCACTATGAATACACAGTGTGAGCTTTTTATTCCACCAAAGTGTACTGTGTAATCTCTGGGAAGAACTTGGCTCATGCCTGCCACAGTAACTATCACAGTCCTGGCTACAAGAATTGTTTTGTTGAAAAGTTTTACAAAGCTATTGAAGGAAGTACATGCTTTAAGCGGGGTAAATCAGTGTTTTTCCATCTCAATTTAGCCATTATACCAATTGGCTGAAAAACTGGAAGTGCAACTTATTCTCTAAAAGGGAAAATATTTGAAGACATTAAGCATTTGCAAACAAGTTGTGATCAAATTAAGTTATAGGCCCTCAACAGGCTATAGCAATAGTACTAAAAGTAAAGTGAAATGATCGCATGAGCTTTTCTAGGATGACAAGGGCTATGCAACTCAAGCACTTATGTAGCCCTTATGTACACACATAGGCATAAACGCTGACCTGCACACAGATAGAGATTGAGACTGAAAGTATAGTGGGGTCTGATTGTCTTCGTTAGATTCAGATCATTACTAGTTCTGTACCCATGGACATATAGAAGCCATAATGATCCTTATGTTATGTGATTGCTGTCTGTATAAAAAGAGGTAGATAAGCCTGACTTCATGTAACATATTTGGATAGGAAATGCAATCAGTAAAGTAAACATTCTTTCCAGGGACTTGAAAATTCAGGCTTGTCCCAAAGAGAGGAGGGCTCACATTGAATCATATCTGGTTCTCATGTGTGAGGTCAATTTCTGAACTCCTTTATAAGATATGGGCACCTCCACCAAGGCAGAATTACATGCGGCATCATGGACAGCAGCTACAGTTTTAAAACCTGATTTTTATGCCTTCTTTTGGAAACTTGATCTGCACAAAGCTGTCAATTGTCAGGTCATTTTTTTTTCTCTGTGACCGGGGAGGGTCAGGCTGGCCAATCGAATATCCATTCCCATGGACACAGCAATTGGTACACTGTTTGGCAGGAAACAGAAGCAGAATGAATCAGTGTACATCTTCAGTAATTCATATGGGTGCCAGGAGGGAAGGGGTCCTTTCTTAGTAATTGCCACTGATGAAGATGGCAAAAGCCTGGGATTTCCCAAGGGCAGAATTTGCCATGAAGAGCAAGGACGAGGCCAGTAAGGTGTACAGAGGAAAACAAAGCCATGAGAGGAAGTGAGGGAGAGCCATGGAGATGACATGGTTGGAATTCTTTGGATCTAGCCTTTTCTGAAAGTTCTTTAGACTTTCCAGGTCTGGACTACACTAAGAAAGTCCCCAAGTGAATCTAATTTTGGTTGTTTTTTTTTTTTTTGTATCTATCTATCTATCTATCTATCTATCTATCTATCTATCTATCTATCTATCTATCTATCTATCTATCTATCTATTCATCTATCTATCTATCTATTCATCTATCTATTTAACTTAAACTTTTAGGGGATGATTCCTTTCACTTAAAACCCCCAAGAATCTGGACAATACATATGGGTGTTACTCTGGCTTCTCTGTGGCAATATACTTTATTCCAGGATGTTGGGAGGCCGTGATTGAAGCTCTAGAAGAGAGGTTGAGAGTCTCTCTCTCTATCAGCCCAGACAAGTAAGAACAGAAGTATGGATGGGAGATGGAAACAGTGTTGTCACTGTTTAGCTCTCTATGTATTATAATCACAGAAGAGCAAATGCTTAAACTGAATGAATCATAGAAATGCTCCATCATAAAAAGTTTAAAAATTGATTTACTATCCTGAAGTGCTCAGAAATTTTGCATCCACTAAGATATGATCCCAGATTTATGTGGACTAGTTTCTTCTTTTAAATGAAACAACCTTAATAAAAATCCTGTTCCTATAACTTCAGGAAGAACTTTCGCTTATAGTAAAGCATTACAATATGTGTTCTAATGTGAATAGAGCTCTATTCAAAGCTACATCGAACATGACCTGAGAGTTTAAAAGAAAGCTAAAAAGTTAATGAAAAATCAGCTTTGTATATGCAGAACAACCAAAAAAAATTGAAAAAAAGTAATTATTATTATGCTAGATCCAGTTAAGACTTGGGTAATTATTCTGAATTTGAAATTTAGATCATTTCCCCCCTCCTTGAAGTAATTATCCATTAGACTTCCTAATGTATGTTTTTCATGTCAGTTGGCAGGAACTCCAAAATGAAGAGGTGGTGCTTCAAAAGAGTGAGGGGGGAAAGGCTAATTCGATGCACATGGAAACAGTGTCGAAAAACATCAGCACTTATTGTAAATCTATCACTGAAAATGTACTGGAATGCCAGGGCTGTCTTTATCTGATTATAATACAAATGAAATAGTTATGAGCCCAATACAATTCCAGTTTGACTACTCAAGGAAAAAAAAATGCTGGAAGAAGTGTTGTAAATGAATGAATATCTTAGTAATTTAGAACTGGACAGAAATGTGAAGAATAGCTATCAGAATTTCCTCACATTTTTTGGGGGGCTGTGTGTTTCCACCAAGGTAACACAGCTTAGTGGAGTTCCCTTGGTGCTACTCAATGATTTATTTCCCACTCTAAAATATGTATCTATAAGGAAATCAACATACAGCTAAGGCAAAGTTCTTACCTTAGATACATTTTTCAGTAGCTTAAACATAACTTCTTGGACTTATTCATTAGGACCCTAGTGAGTCAACTGGAGTTACATATTTATTTTTAAATAGAAATTTGCATCTTGTAGAAAAAGATCGGCTATGTATTCTATAAAGATAGAATATCACGTCCCAGGTGTAGTTGGCTTCTACAGGAGCAGAACAAAAAGGAGAGAGAAGTCTGGGGAGGGCTATTCGGGAATGGGGAAAAATGCTAAAACAAGGGAAGAGTTACTCATTTCCCCAGGATGCCTTATTAGTTCTCTGACTTGCTGCTGAGGAGCTTGCTCCAAACAGCATATATATTGTGGCAACAGACAAGACCATTTTTATGGACTGACATAAAAAATGTGGCCTAGGATCTGAGGAGATGCCTGGAATATGACAAAAAGGCTACGCTTTGCAAACACCATCAACACAACTAGCACCAAAAAATCTGTATATTTTAGATGAAGCCAGACAGATGAAATACTACTCTGATGAATATTTGAAGAATTACAAATGCCGATAGATGCATGCCTGTAGTGAAGATTTATGAGACTTTCAAGGGAGCCAACTGGAAAGAATGGCAGCACAATTGTTTGAAGCTAATGTAATGATTCATGTAGTAGTGCTACTATGGTACATATAAAAAATATAACAACCCAAAATGTCCCCAAAGTCAAAACTGAATAAATGAATATTTAAGAATTCCAGATGCTAAAAATACACCAGAGATCTCATTTACTTCTTAATCATAAATTGCTTCAGGGAAGAAGACTCTTTGCCTTCTGAAATCTAAACTAAGCCAAGTTAGCTTTGCATCCTGGCAGAAATCAAGGATAACCTAACTCATGCCAACTGAAAACAGAAGAGCACGAAATGTGAATCTAGAAGATGCAGGGGGGAAAAGCTGCCTACCTGTTGCTGTGAATTAAAAATGACTTATGCTATTTAAGTTTCAATGGGCAGGGCCACAGCAGAATTTGAACTTGTTCACAATTTTTCAAGTCCATTCCTGCCATTGCAAACTTGTGATATAAAAGCATTTCAGGAGAATGGGAAATAGAATTAAAACATTATATTTTTTTCATTAACACTAGTTATTCATTTGAGTACAACATCATTTTTTCATCTATTCTAGATAGCTCATAATTTTTACAGTTCTTCCAAAAACACAGCCTCTTGCTTTTGGAATATGGGCTTTCAGGTTGCAGTTATGTCTTTTTCCTTAGCTTTAAGTTATCAGACATATCTTTGATCCAAAGCAAAATGGGAGTCTCTACCTAATTTTCTGCCAGTGATTCAGTGAGTGCACTTCTGATTTTTGTTGATTATTGAATTGCTTCTGTGGATAGATCTAAAATCCAGGCACTGACCCTTAATGTCAATCATAAAATTCTGAGTCCAAAATTCTAGGGCAATTTCATTGTTTACAGTGTATTTCTGGCAGGGTGATAATAAGCAGCCTGATCGCTTTATGGATTTGTCTTTCTCTTGAGCAAACTTAAAAGAAGGCTTAGTAAAACCTACATTGGTTTATTGAGTGTGTGAAAGCTGGCTACTATTCTTTTTTTTCTTCTGTTACTTGATATTCTTTGGTTTTATGTATCTGAAGAGAATTTTAACACTGAGGATTACCCTTAGAGTTACTAAACGTGGTTTTCTTTTTTTTTACTCATAGAGAAGCCAATGAGAATATCTTATGATAAAAATCACATACATTTAAATAAACTTCATATTTTAAGCTATGAAAAATTGCGTGAGCCTCATTAATTACAATAAATGGATTTTAAAAGTAACTTGATAGTTGTTCCTAGGATCAGGAAATATATAAATATCTATGTCTGTCATTTTTTCATTTACAAGCAACTATTAATTGCATCTTTATATACAATTACCTGATAAGCATTCTGAAATTCATCTGGGCACAACAGTTTGAAAAATAATGAGGAAATTCTTTCTCTATCAAGATACTTAAATGAGGTTAAAATGATGTTTTGCACCAGGGGGTCTATGACAATCGACCTTTGATTTCATGAGGAGAAAAGTACATGACTGAACTCTGCTGGGCATGGGAGCACAACAGTTTGAAAAATAATGAGGAAATTCTTTCTCTATCAAGATACTTTATTGACACTAAGGGTCAATGCCTGGATTTTAGATCTATCCCCAGAAGCAATTCAATAATCAACAAAAATCAGAAGTGCACTCACTGAATCACTGGCAGAAACATAATGAGAAGTATGTTTAGGTATTTTTCATAAGACTCTGCTCTGTGCGTAGTCACAGCATGGAAAGATGAATGTTTCAACTTTGTATTGTTTCCTCTTCAAACCATTTTTGATGCCAAATTCTGGTCTTCTCAATTTTTGAAAAATAATGAGGAAATTCTTTCTCTATCAAGATACTTTATAAATATGTAGCCAGCAGCCACCCACATAACAGTCAAATGTCATTTGCAAAGAAGGAAATGGCATCTGCATGGGATATATTTTGTTCTTTCTCTGAGATCATTCCAAATAAATGGGAAGTATTCCGAGAATGATGGCTGTAGATGCCCAAACTCTTTATTGGCTTTTAAAAATCACTAATACTTTGTGCAATAATTTTGCATTTGGGTCACATTTATGGACTACTCAAATGAGTTTAAAATGTTCTGGAAAACAAAGAATTTTTAGAAGGATAAAATTTAGAAAATAGTTCTCAGGACTCTGAGTAATGGAAGAGAAGTTTAATCACTAACCTGTTAAGTAAAATATTTTAGTACATAAAAAAACAGAAAATTACATTTACATTATCATTAAAAATACTACATGGTAAAGTTTTTACAAAACTATGCCACCATGATAGAGTTCAATGATACATTTCTCTCCATGAAATCAGATTGAAGGTATATATCATGATAGGTAGGGTTGATCTTGGAAAAGAAATACAGGTATACATTTTCTATCTTATTCATATAGAGACATGTGAGGTTAAAATGATGTTTTGCACCAGGGGGTCTATGACAATCGACCTTTGCTTTCATGAGGAGAAAAGTACATGACTGAACTCTGCTGGGCATGGGGGCACAACAGTTAAATGGCACCCTAGCGCTGCCCACACTGGCCTCACAGCCTAGTGGGTTGAGGGTGGTGAAGATGATATTCCAAACACTCAAATTCACCATCATGAGTGCTTTAGTAGGGAAGTACAGGGTGGACTTAAGAGGAGCAACTCATATACCAAGAATAAGGAAACATTCTGCAAAGTCCTAGAATTCAGACATCAGATGGAAGGAAGTTCAAGGAACTGAAAGAAGTTTAATACAGCTGGAGGTCAATGCAAGTTTAATACAGCAAGGAGGCCAGAAATAAGCCTGGAGGATTAAGTAGATGTCACATCATACAGGGCCTTGATAGCCCAGTTATGGATCTTAGGTTTGTCTTGAGAGCTACTGGGAGCCATGAAGATCTGGAGCAGGAGACCTACTTTGGAGGCTGCTGTAATAATCCCAGTAAAAAATGATTATGACATGGACTAAGGTCATGGAGATGAGATGGTGAGAAGTTGACACATTTGAGAGATGCTAAGAAAACAAATTTGTTGGATACTAATATAAGTTGGGGACTGGGGAGGGAGGAGGTAGGAGGAAATGGAGACATCATAAATAACAAGAAGGTCTTTAGTTGTGGCAGTAGCATAAGTGATGCAGCAGAGAATTCTAAAGGAAGAGTAGATTTTGGAAACAATGAAATGTTTGGCTTGTACTTATAGTGTTTAAGGCATCTTTGAGACATTCAACAACAAATGACTAGGAAGCAAACAGAGCTATGGGTTTGATGCTAGAAGAGAGGCTGGGCTATAAGATAGAGATTGTGAGGGTTATATAAGGTTTGATGGGATCACATAAGGAGCACATGTAGAGTGAGAATCTAGAGCAGAATTTGGGGAAACATCAACATCTAAGAGATGAGAAAAGGAAACGTAGTCTGGAGCAGAGACTAAGCATGTAGCCAGAGAGTTCTGGTTAAACTTGAGGCATCTGGCTTCATGGGAATCAAGGGAAGGTGGCATTTAAGAGGTCATGAGGGTCTAAAGCTGCAGAGAGATTAAGGAAGAAAGGGATTGGGAAGGACTCATTGGGTTTAATAGCAGGAAGATCACTGGGGAGAATTTATCAGTGGTTAATGAGGGTAGTAAGTAAGGTGAGGGGGAGTAGAGAGTAATAAAGTGGTGACAGTGATTATTTAAAATTCTTTTAAGAAGTTAAAGGTAAAGGATCTATTGTAGGAATAGGGAAACGTGGTTGAAAGAACTGGATACTTGAGTTGTGCTTTGTTTTTAGATAAGAGCGATGGAACCATATATAAATTACAGATGTGAAGAAACAGTAGAAGAAGTGACTGAGGATACAGAAGAGAGAAGAGATATGGAATGGGCAAGATTTCTGAGGAGGCAGAAGCTCTTGGGAGCCAGAATGTGAATAGAAGGATGAGGCTGAAAATGAAAAGGAGGTGGAGGAGGAAGAGGTAGAAGCCAGAGAGAAGAGCAAGAGAGAGGAGAGAAGTAGCTAAGTTTGCATCTGGTAGCAGGCATTCTGACAGTTTCCTGATGGTAGCCGTGTTAGTTAGATTCAGTTGTCAACTTGGCCAGGTGAGCACAGCTAGTTTTGTTGCTGCGGACATAAGCCAATGGTATGTGAACCTCATCTGTTGCTAGGAGGCGTGTCTGCTGTCAGTCAGCTAGGAGGCGTGTCTGCTGCAATGAGTGACATTTGACTTAATTGGCTGGTGCTTAAATCAGAGAGGGCAATGTAGCACAGCCTAGCAGCTTGGCATTCCTCATCTCAGCACTTGTAGCTCAGCCCAGGCCTTTGGAGATGCAGAAAGAAGTCACCCGGGGGAAAATTGTTGGAACCCAGGGGCCTGGAGAGAAGGCCAGCAGAGACCATCCTGTGCCTTCCACGTAAGAAAGAGCCTCAGTGGAAAGTTAGCTGCCTTTCCTCTGAAGAACTAACAAAATAAATCCCCTTTTATTAAAAGCCAATCTGTCTCTGGTGTGTTGCATTCCAGCAGCTAGCAAACTAGAACAGTAGCTACCTCTTTTCTATGCAGTAGAAGGAGCAGCAAACTGCAGAGAGACAAGGGAGAGGAGCTGAGTTTGGAAGACAGTGGAGAAAATAGCAAATCAGCAATTACCTTTCTGGAAAACAAGAGAGAAAAAATGCAATAAGAACATAGGATTACAGCCAACATTGAGGGCCAATTTATCCTGGTACCAATTTGTCTCGTGTAATTTTCTATCATAGTCCACAGTTGCCAGATATAAAATCAGACAGCCAGACTGACTGTGGGAGATGACACCATAAGATATAGTATTTTTATGAATCAGTTAGTACATGGGGCTTCTCTATGACTTGAGCAAAACATTCCCCCAAGAACATTCCCTATTCACTAAGTAACTCCAGGAAAATAATTTTTCCTAATACTCTAGAAGTTGGGGAGACTTGCCAGTGCATATAGCTATTCTAACAATTGGAAATAAATAGCAATGTTAATATAATAATCATTAAGTAATTTCTGGGTTATACATATATTCACTAAGTGACTGTCTAGAATCATTAGTCACCCAGAAGTTGTCATCTAGGAATGAAAATGGAAAAATGAAGCTCACAAAGAGACATAGAAAGCAGTGGTCATATGAAAGGTCTAAAACATTATGAGTCCTGAAATAAGTGGCTGGCTGCTCTCTGTCCCTGGAATCTCTCTCACATTTCTTTCTATTGAATTTTTTACTGGGGGGGGAGGAGGTGTCCTGTGTTCCAAGCACTGTGGCCCTGACTCTCAAGAAGCTGCCAGTAGGGAAGGCATGGCTGAAAGAAAATGTTGATAACTCAAGCTGATGCACACAACAAGGGATCCTGTTGAAAGTTTGAAAAACAGTAGAAGGGTTCCCTTGAGGCTCAAGGGGGAAGGAAGTGGTGGAGAAGAGGAAAGGGTACAGTATTTTGTGAGAAAATAGATCATTATCAAGAATCAGTTTTTAGTGCCCGTTTTGTTGCTTGCTGGCTATGCACATTTAAGCCTCTTAGTTGCTCCTCTGTAAAAGAAGGAGGCTAGTACTAAATGAGGCTCTGACATCTGAAAGAGTCTACTTTTATTAGGAAAATTAGAGCATGATGATCAGGTGGTATAGCATACCAAATCAATACTTACTAACAGGAGTTAAGTTGCTTATCACCATGAATTATTTAGTGAGTGAGGTCTTTATGCTCATGTTCAAAGTCCACACTAATGACCTAGTAATTATTTTAATTGATTCTCAATGAACTATTAACTATTCTGTTGGCATTCAATAAAGTAAGAAGCACCTTGAAAGCAGATTCTAAATCTCATATTATTAGTTTTCTGCATAATTATGAACGGAAATCTGTATATCTGAATAATAAATATCTCTGGATACATTTGGCTGGAATTATAATTTAACATTTGCAGTGTTTTAAGAAATACTAGCTTTAATTGGCATTGGCAGTGTATAATGTAAAATATGTAATCACAGAATCTTGAAGTTGCTGGAATTTTGGAGGACCAGCAGTTCCATCCCTTAAAGAAATTCTCACATATGCAAACAAGGTTATTTTTCACAAATGCTCTCAGCAGGATTGTGTGTGATAATAAAAAGTTGGAAACAATCTCAATGCCCATCAATTGGTGAATGGACAAATAAATTATAGCATATTCACATAATAAAATAATTCATAGCAGTTAGACGAATGAATTGGAGCTGCATGCATCAATATAAACCAAACTCAAAAACCTAGTGTTGAATGAAAAAGTAGCCTTCAACCTTTAGAGGTTAAAAGTATGAAAAACATGTTTTAGGAATACACACGTTAAAAACTGTAGACACATGCACAGGAATGTGGTAATAAATATCAAATTTAGGATGGCAGTTACCTCAAGAGTGCTAGGAAGAAACATAGAAATGTGAAAAGAAAAATCAGTATCTGGAAAGAGTAATCAATTTGTTCAAGGACAGCAGGCAGGTTAGAAATTAGTAGTTAGAGCTCAGTGCTTTACACTATAAAATACTGCTTCCAAAAATGGAGAACTTTTTTTTTGGGGGGGGGAGTGCATGGTCCAGGAATCAAACCCAGGTCTCCCGCATGGAAGGCGAGCATTCTACCACTGAACCACCGTGCACCCTCAAAATGGAGAACTTTTGAGACTGTCTTTGTTTACTTATCATCTCCTTTGGATACCAAATGACAGCCACATGGATTTAACATTATAAAGGACCATGAAAGGTCATCTTATGCGATTCATCATTCAATTACTGAATTGTCCATACAACATGTCTGCTCAATGATGATACGGATTTTGTTAAAAGCAAAACAAAGCAGGAAAAGAAAGAAAGAAAGGAATATAAAGCCTCTTCACATAATACATTCCTGACCTCAAGGAAGACAATCAGGATATTTCTAGGGAAAAATCTGCCTCCCCCTACCCCACCCCAAAGCAAATATTTTAAATTCTAAAGTATCCAAAGTTCAGGACTAGCCTCACTCACTTTTCTTGGCTGAATTGTGCTTAGATTTTCCATGTGGATTCTCTCAACTGCAAAGACTAATGAGTATCTACTACATGCCAGGGACTTAGAGACTGGCTAGTGCATAGTGGTGAACCAGGTGGTATTTTACAGTCTGTTATAGAATCGATTAAAAGGAATTAAGTTGATTTCAAATGAATTAAAAACAGTGAAGGAGGGCTGTTACTAATTCTACCTTAAGAGATGAATGAGGCTGAGGGGGTCTTTATGAAGCACTTCTGAACTCTGAAGAAGATGTCATGGAGGTGTAAGAACCAGACTATATTTGTTAGAATCATTTATTTAAGCTGCAGGTGATTTAATTGCAATTTGAGCCTCCTTACATATAAATGGCAGGAATATTTTTGGACCTTGGTAGAAGCTGATCTGGGACCCAAACACTTGCTGGAGCTGTCTTCACCACTCTGCCTCTCCCTTTCTGTTGCTTTTCTTCTCTTTCTACAGGCTTCTTCTGTGGTTCTAGCCCACTTGGGGGGAAACAGCCACCCAAGCTTCTCAGCTTTGTATCATATAGTCCAGGCACTCAGGCCCACATTTTAAAACATGTCAAAAACCAAAACCCAAAGAAATTGAGTCATTGGCTAGGCTTGGGAAAGCAAGCCATCCCCTGTTCTGTTAATTCACTGTGACCAGTGAGGTATTATGTATCATGTCGAGGTTGCCTGTGCTGGTTTGAAGCTATCACACACCCCAGAAAACCCATATTCTTTTAATCCAAATCCAATCTTGTGGGGGCAGACCTACTGTAGGGTGGGATCTTTTTATCAGGTTGTTTCCATGGAGATGTGACCCACTCATTTGTGGGTGGGCCCTTTTGAAAAGATGGAGATGTGACCCCACCCATTCAAGGTGGGTCTTAGTTAATTTACTGGAGTCCTTAAAGAAGCTCACAAAGAGAGGAAGAACTCAGAGCTGACACAGACACAGACTTTTGGAGATGCTTGGAGAAGCTCAGAGGGGAGGCCACTGGAACCAGGTGCTGAAAGCAATGAAACCCAGGAGCAAAGGACCAGCAGATATCAACATCTGCCTTCCCATGTGACAGAGAAACCCTGGATGGGATCGGACTTTCTTGAATGAAGAATTGTAACTTGTGCTTTAGTAAATCCCCTTTATAAAAGTCAATTCATTTCTGATGTATTGCATTCTGGGAGCTTTAGCAAACAAAAACAGATTTTGGTACCAGACAGGTGGGATGCTGCAGATTGCAAATACCAAACATGTTGGAACAGCTTTTTACATGGGTAGGGGAAGATTCTGGAAGAATTGTAAGGAGGTGAATAGGAAAGGCCTGGATTGCTTTGAAGAGACTGTTGGTAGAAAACTGGATGCTAAAGGTTCTTCCACTAAGGCCTTGACAGAAGTGATGAATGTGTCATTACAAAATGGAAGAAAGGTGACCTTTGTTTTAAAGTTGCTGAGACTTTGGCAAAATTGAGTCCTGATGTTAAATGGAAGGTAACATTTGAAGGTAATGAGCTTGGATATCTAGCTGAAAAAATTTAATGTGGAAAATGCAGCCTGGCTTCATCTTGCAGCTTATAGTAAAATGTGACAGAAAGGGATGAGCTGAGAACTGAACTCTTGGGTACAAAGAAATCAGAAACTGATAGTTTGGGAAATTCTGGATTTTCAAAAAATGAGTTCCCAGAGAACATTGCCCCACATGAGGATTTAGCCAAACATGGAACCAGTCAGCCATTTCATAAAAAGCCAGGATTGGAGATGGAGTTATTGAGAAAGGATTTGTGGTAAATTCAATTGTCTGATGGGTTTGACCCCTGTATGCTGCATGCCAAACCAACAAGTTTCTTGTGAGATTTGTATGAACAGAATCACTGCCAGTCAGAACAAACAGGAATAGATTGACAGAAAAATGACTTCAAAGGCAGAGCAATTGAGTTTAAGGTCTGGAGCCAGGAAATTATGGGACAAGAGAGTGGATCCACCATACACTTGGACAGGGTACGTTTGCTATGGAAGCAGAGGGTGGGTCTTCCATGTCATTGTTGAGGAAGAGTTTTGCTACTTCATGCCTCAGAGAGGGTGGAGCACATTCCCCAAGGATTGGGGGAGCCTGGCTGTGAGTCCATTGTTATGATGGGGTTGAGCGTGTACCCTGGAGATGGCAGAGCATCTGGGTGCCACTCAGATGCTTGAGGAGGGTGATGCTGAAAAATGGTGGTCTCCCCAATGCACCCCAATGTTGCAACCCAAATGTTTGAAGAGGGAAGAGCAACTGCATAAGCCCTTGGAGAGGGTGAGACTGCTGCTTGCTGAAGCCTTGAGGAAAAGTGCCTCTCAGATTTTGAAATCTAATACAGAATGCCCTATTGGTTTTTGGAACTGTTTGGGTCCTGTGACCCCTGTTTTCCTTTTCTTCCTATGAAAATAAGAATGTTTATTCTGTGACTGTTCATCCTTTATATATTGGCTGCATATAACTTGTTCTAAACTTCATAGGTTTACAGCCAGAGAAAAATTTTTGCCTTAAGACAGACCATGCCTATAACTGACTTGATGAGATTCTGTACTGTTTCTGACTTTGTATTCATTTGTATTGTTACTGAAATAGTTTAAGGCCTTTGTGATATTGTGATGGAATGAATGTATTTTGTATATGGAAAGAATTTAGTTTTTGAGATCCAGAGGGTGCAATGTGCTGGTTTGAAACTATTATGTAGTTCAGAAAATCCAGTCTTATAGAAGCAGACCTATTGTAGGGTGGAATCTTTTGATGAGGTTGTTTCCATGGAGATATGACCCACCTAATGCAAATGTGACTTTCTGATTAGATGGAGATGTGACTCTATCAATTCAAGGTGGGTCTTAATTAGTTTACTGGAGTCCTTAAAGGAGTTCATGAAGAGAGGAAGAGCTTAGAGCCAACACAGAAATGGATGTTTGGAGATGACGGGAGACAGACAGAAGCTCAGAGAGGTGGCCAATAGAACCAGGAAATGAAAGCAATGAATCCAAGAAGCAAAGAACCAGCAGACACTACTATGTGCCTTCCCATGTGAAAGGGAAACCCCAGATGGGATCAGCCTTTCTTGAGTGAAGATATTCTCTTGTTGATACCTTAATTTAGACATTTTCATGGCCTTTAACTTTAACTTGTACTTTAATAAATTCCCTTTGTAAAAGCCAATCCATTTCTAGTATATTGCATTCTGGCAGCCTTAGTGAACTAAAACAGGGCCTAAGTTTGGTTGGGTGCTTGGCAATGTTACAAATGATTGTAACCAAAGGGAGGGTGACACTCTATTGTGGGGGTTCCTGCTACATCCTGTAGAGGGTGTGAAAGAGGACTAATAGCCCTCCAAAAGAAATGGAAACTTGTATTCTGAAGGATGGGTGCTGGGCCAAAGCAATTGTATTATTTTTTACATGTACTCAAAACATATTTGGAGAACAAATGCATTCGATTTATTATTATATTTTAAAAAACCTACATTGATTGAATCAACTCTAGCAAATCTTGGCAGTTGAATGTTATTCAATTTCAGGAAATTTTGAGCAAGTTGGCATCCACTGCTCTCTTACTTCTAGCTGGATGACTTCTGTGGCACAGAGCAAAAGCAGGGAGCCCTATCACCATTTCCCAAGGATACAGGGGATTTGGAATGCTGGTGGAGAGAGTTAAGGTGAAGTCCATAGGGAAAGTCAAGTTACAGGTGGCTTAATGAATAAGAATAAACACTTAATTTTGGAAAGAAGGTGGGTACATGGCAAAGTGAAGCTTCAAAGCAGGACCTGAAAAGGGGGGAAGCAGTTGGGGTACAACCAGAGATATACCAGAAACTAGCATACAAGTTCCCTGCCCTCAGGAAGCTTACGTTTTACCAAGAGAGGCAGACTACATGGAAGTAAACAAAAATAATTGTTACATATCATGGTAAGTGTCAAAAGGAAATTTTAAAAAATAAATTGTTTATTAAAAAATTATAAGACAGGCAGTGCAATGGTGGCTCATGGCAGAATTCTCTCTTGCCATGCTGGAGACCCGGGTTTGATTCCTGATGCCTGCCTATAAAACAAAACAAAACAAACAAAAAAACCAACAAGTGATAATTAACAAGGATGGTCAAGGAAGGTGACATTTAAGCTGTAACCTGAAGGAAAAGGAAAAGCCAGTAGTGGAAAAAAGACCAGGAAAATGTGCTCCAAGAAGAGGTAACAGCTCATACAAAGGCCCTGAGATGGGAAAATTCACACATGAAGAAGAGGAATGGAGCAGAGCCTGGGAACATTCAGAGGCAGGCAGAGGGAGCATGTGTTCATTTGATTAGAAAATGCTTCCCATTCTCATCAAAATCAGAGGAAGTAATTCAACTGTTCCACTTTTTAAAGAAAGCAATTTTATTTTTACAGTTTTATTTTTACAATTTTATTTATGGTTGACGGCTAGCATAAAGTCCTTCCATGCCCAAAGTGGCTTTGTTCCAGTTCAGGTATATAAAGACTTTCCGAGAGAAAACAGTATTTCCATATAATAACAGCATGATCAGAATGAACAGCCTTATTTGGGGGGAAAAGAATGCACTCTTTCATCAGAGAGGCTCAGAAGAAGAGAATTATTCCAATTCAATCTAGAAGCAGAGCTTTATATACCAAAACATACTTTAGTGTAGCAGAAGAGAGCCTACTTAATTTGAAAAAAAATAAAGCAAGATAAAGTCTCTTTAGAAACAGCAGAAGCACAGAGGTCACTTTGCTTGTGAAGATCAGAACCAACTGAGATTGAGCAACAGGACGGCTTTACTCTGTTTACGTAGGAAGCTTGTAGCTACTGCCTTTCACTTTCCTATAAACACAAACCAGTTAAAATACAGTCTGTGACTACTGATGTTTATTGTGGCTTTGAAAAAAAAAGGTTAAAAGTGGTCATCTGTTTTGGCTCTCTTGCCATTGATGACAGCATGCAGGACTTGAGTAGAAACCTTAATTACAGAAAATTCACATCACTGACCAAAAGGAATGTACTTTTCAGGCAAAGCTTATTTGGGAGTCTTACAGAACCTAGACTGGTGACGAGTTTTGAAAATTGGAACTGCAGCTATATGACTGATCTTACGTACTGTTGCCGAATCTTAAACTTAATTCAGTACTCATTTGGTTTAAGTCAGAAAGACAACTGATAGAAATTAGGAATAGTTAAAGGCATGAAAGAAAAGCAAAGAAGTTTCCGAGCTTAAGGTAAACATGTGAAAAGGTTATCAAATGAAAACTAAGAAATTATTCATCCAGAATGAAAATGCTCAGAAGTTGTTCAGGCAGATTGATTTTTTTTTTTTAATGTAGGATAAAACTAAGGAATAATTTCAGTTTGGAATGCTTGAAACTAACCTTGATTCTGAAAAAATTCAGGAGAAGAAATAAAAACATATACTATGAAGTTAAATCTGTGTTTCTTTTTACTGCTTTGCAGATTTAAAATAGGAGCATATAAATCGCCACTGCTTAATAGAAGCTTCTAGTAGATGTGTGTATTTCTCAGGCAAGTTACACGCAATAATCGAATGCTTCACATTTAAAAGGGATGCAGAGTAAGTGTTATGTTCAGAGGAGAGTGATCCAGATGATCTCTTTCATGAAATGGCTAAAAAATCTGGGGTTTCATTCTCCATGAAAATGATCAGGCTATTCCACAAAGAAGGATTAGCCTTATGAAGTGTCAGGGAAAGAACTAGAATGGGTAAGCAGATATTAAGAATGCCAGTTCTGGCTTAATATGTCGACCTCTCTGAGAAGGTGTCTTTAAAGCTGAGGGGGATTTCTTGGGGTGTAGTAAATGCTTTCTCCTAAGTATTCAAACACAGCCTATGGGGTCCCTTGAATGGTGGGAAAACCAACTGAAGCATTATTTCTCCATCCACAGCGAGCACCTACCACAAACTTTGTGTTCCATGCCATGGGATGGGAATACTGGGGTTAATAAGACAAATGTGGTCTCTCGCCTCACAGAACCATAAAATGATGATTACAGACAACAAACAAATCAGCAAATAATCGAGTGAGGTGATTGCTGATTGTGATCATTTATTTGAAATAAACAGGAACAAAGAGGAGAGAAAGAGAGAGCACGAGAGCAGGAAAGCGCAATCTCCTGGGGAAGTGACACTTGAGCTAAGCCCATAAGAGTAAGTAGGAACCTGCCTAGGAGACTTTGTTGGAGAAGAGCTTCGTAGGCAGATGGGATTGCAACCGTGAAGATTCTCAGTCAGCAAAGGGCTCTGCATGGTAAAGAAACAGAAGGCGGGGCAGGATGGAGGACACACCTTGAGATGAGGTTCTGGAAGCACAGGCTACATACCCCATACAGCTCTGTGGGCCACGGGGAGGAGTTTTGTTAAAGGGCGATGAGAAAGCACTGAAAATTTCAAACTGGGGACTGATGCAATCTGATTTTTGCATTTTTAAAAAGTGAAAACATACATTCCACGATAAGTAGTCATACAAGATGATGGTTATATTCTTTTTTAAAATGGAGCCTGACTGTTAATGGTAGTCTTCAGTCTGTCTCACTGCACATGTTCTATGCTATGCCTTTTGGTATCGGTTCTGTCTGGCAGTAAGGCTCCATCTAAAGAAAAACTATAAGCAGATTGCAAATTTAAACAGTGGCTGGGAAAAACCCAAACTCGTGTTGAGATTTATGAGGCGTTGACCCTCTTCGTCACAGCATCTCTCCCCGTAGACAAGGCTGTTCTGTTCAGATTGTGTTCTCTGCACCTGCTAACCCTCCCCCACCTCTAGTCTGTTCCTTTCAATTCTTCCGTCTGGTTGGCAATTCCATCATTGGCATCTGATTGCCCTGTTTCTCCTAGTTCCAACTCGTTGTTTTGCCCTATAATGGAGGCTTGCCTCCCTTCGCTCACAGTGGCCTGCCCTTTTGCACCAACTCCTTGGCCTGGACTCAGGATCCTTCTCTCTTTTACAGTCCCTGAGACTCTAGCCTTCTTGAGGACAGGGACTATATCGGTTTCAGTGTTATATCCCTTGTAGTCACCATAGTGTTTGGCATCTCCGCAGGTTTTCTTCCAGAAATAATATTGAATGAAAGAACACTCTGACTTTGCAAGCAGCTTGTGTCCATGTGAGATGTTCCTGAGCAACCATCTACATTCCATGCTCATCTTATCATTCTCTTCTACCCTCCAAGAGGCTCTGTGCCTCTGTGCCACTTCACTTCTCCCAACTATTTTAACCAGAGCTGGGACTGAGTATTTTTTTTTTAATGCTGGGGAAGGTGGGAAGGAGCTGGGGATTGCCTTCCTGACTTGTGGCTGCCTTAATTGAAGATCAATCAGTAAGCACAAGTATGCAGATGCTTTTCATCATTTCCCAGATAATAATAATAGCTCACATGCATTCAGCACCTCTGTCAGGTGCTAGGTACTTTGAAAGTACTGTCTCCATTAATCCTCACTACAGCCTTATGTGGAAAATACTATTATCCTCATTTAACAGAAAAAGAAACTGATGCTTAGAGAGGTTAACTCATTTACTCAAGGTCACACAGCTAACGTGTGAAAGATGCTAAATTTTCAAGATCCTTCCAAATGTAAAGCATTTCCTCTTAACAACTAGGAAAAGAATACAAAATAAAATGAATAATAATAGCATGCTGAAAATTAACGCAAAAATATGATTAATTCAATTGATGTTGGTGTTGAAAAAAATGGGTATTATGGAAATGTCTGTTATATAATTGGATAGATTCTAATTTCTCTTTCACACAATTTTTCTCTTCATCTCCAAAAATCCTTCTCTCTTTATACTCATTTACTACATATCAGAGTATGTAGAAGATGTGTTTTTTGTAATTTTAAAATGTTTTCTTTTAGTAGAAGAAACAGGAAAACTAGGGAGGGAATCTCAGAAAATAGTCTATGTTTTATTATATTTTAGAGGCTTCAAAATAAGGTATGAAAAAAACCTAGGAGTTCTCATTTTTAACTGAAAAGTTTATAGATCCAAACCATTCAGATTTTCAAAACTTGAATCACTTCTACGGGTTTTCAGGAACCAAAACCAGGTCATTCTGTCCAAGGATTTCCAATTTTTAACTGAACGTCAAAAACACACATTCAGATACTTTATCATTTTAAAAGAGGTTGTCTCTAAACATGCTGATGATCATGATATTATTTAAAACACATATAAAATACACAGATATCTATCTACCTAGAAGACTGCAGAAGTATACCCCAGATCTCTAGCCTACTATAAAACAAAATTCCAGATGGATGTTTCATTGAAGAATAATGAAACTTTTTCTCCACTAAGACAATTAGCAAAAGAAATCCTGATTTTTATGTTTCTCCACATTGTGAGGAGTCTTTGGTAAAATGTTGCATAATTCATTTAAAAATATATTGAGACTCAAAGAAATTACTTCTAGAAAATGACAAATATACATTAAGAGAATATTTGGTAAATATTTTACATAGCTGGTCTTAACCTGGGAAAATAATTTTCCAACACGTGGAAAAACTGTCAACCCAAATTAAGAATCCACTTAACAGAAGAGGTTACACATTTCTTCCAATAATGAGATCTCTTTGATTTTTCTCCTTTGCTGCATTCCAGTCTTTAGTCTGCAGTGAGTTTTCAATCTATTCATTCATTCAGCAAACACCTCCTGAAGTCTTACTGTGTGATAGGATCTATGTTTCATGTCTTATTTGAGGCAGAATTAACCTATGTATTGTGTCACAGATGATTTCATTAAATATGATAAATCATTATAACCAATATTGCAGTAATATACAAAATAGCATAATATAGTTTATGTAAATTGTAATGGAACTTAGGAATAAGTTTTGACAATATATTACAAACTGTTTAGAAAATAATTATATACAAGCTGTTTTCACAAGGTTTACTAAATAAATTAAAGTCAAGGAGTCTATGAGAATAAACTAAGGAAAATAATTTTTAAATGGAAATAAATTGTAAAATTATCATACTTGTGACTTAATATTGTGTGATCTTTCAGAGTAGATACTCAAGGGCTTTATATCAAGCTAATTTTAAAATGGGTCCCAAATGGAGACAATTAAGAGATCATTTTTCTTTCTGTTTTTATTTTATTTTTGATTTATAGTCAATTTCTAGCCATGGGAAACATGATTTTCACAACACCTGCCTCCATATATTTCTATGATATTCTAAAATATTTCCTTTATTAATATAGTTATCATTTTAAGTATCATCCAATTTAACAGTAATTGAACACTGCAATACGCAGCAATTGCAAACCAAATAATGAAAGTACAAGACATGTGTTCTAGTTTGCTACCTGCCAGAATGCAACATACCAGAGACAGATTGCTTTTAAGAAAAGGGGATTTATTTCACTAGTTCTTCAGAGGAAAGGCAGCTAACTTTCATCTGAGGTTCTTTCTTACGTGGGAAGGCACAGGGTGATCTCTGCTGGCCATCTCTCCAGGCCTCTGGGTTCCAACAACTTTCCCCGGGGTGATTTCTTTCTGCATCTCCAAAGGCCTGGGCTGAACTGGGAGTGCTGAGATGAAGAATGCCGAACTGCTTAGGCTGTGCTACGTTGAGCTCTCTCATTTAAGCACCAGCCAATTAAGTCAAACATCATTCATTGCAGCAGGCATGCCTCCTAGCCGACTGCAGATGTAATCAGCAACAGATGAGGTTCATGTACCATTGGCTCATGTCCACAGCAACAGAACTAGGTGCCATCACCTGGCCAAGTTGACAACTGAATCTAAATACCACAACATGTATTGCTCTATAGAAGGGACTGGCAAACTAAGGCCTGTGGGCCAAATCTGGCTCACCACCTGTTTTTGCTAATAAAGTTTTATTGTAACAAATTCAGGGCCATTTGTTTTCATATAATCTATGGTTGCTTTTGTGCTACACTGGCAGAATGGAAGAATTGTGCGGAGATGTCCTAGTCTGCAAAGCCTAAAATATTTACTTTCTAGCCCTTTACAGAAAAAAAATTGCTGACCCCAGTGCTATAGTATAAATATAAATGAATTTCCACATCAATTTATTTTTCCACATCAATTTTGAGTGCTATACAAAATGAGGAAGAAATTCAAAGAGAGAGGTTGCTGTATATTCAGTTCAGCTCCTTTTAGGACGTGCCCAATATTTACTGGATCCACCAGAGAGAGGTAGGGTAAATGTTACACATTTATAGAGACAAATTCTCTGGAAGTGATCCTTGCTGGTCTAACGGTTCCATTGTTGCTTCGCCCTCGGACAACAGAAATGTCAAGTGTCGCTCTAAGCCACCGAACAAATGCTCACTTGAATCAGAAAATCTTCATTTCTTTTCACAGCTAGGGGTTTTAGTTTGTGTCTTTTTTTTTTTTTGCCAGAATATTGTGACTTTCTATATATCTATAAATACCACAGCTTATTTATTGGAAAATGAATACTTTTATTATAATTAAAAGAGGAAAAATATCCATGTGTTACCTGTATGTTGTTCTTCAATCCAGACTTGCAAGTACATGAAGAGGAGTAGCCCAGCTACTCCAAATATCAGCACAGACAGGAACACTTGTTTGGGGTTCATGACCACTTCAGAGGGCTGCAGTTCTCCTCATCTCAGAAGACCACATGATGGAATTTCCCGTATACTCTCAATCCTTCACTCCTTCTCTTAAGCACCCATTCCACAATGTAAACTAGGATATGTTAAAAGAAAAGAAAAGAAAAGAAAACAAAAACTATGTTGTATGTGTTGATACTATTTCTTTGCAAATATGGTATAAACGTGCAGATTATCCATCATCCTTCAGATTTACAGGAACTGTGACTCTCTGAAGACAAAGACTTCCCTAGAATGATACTTTCCCATTGCATACTTGTATCTTATCGAAGGAATACATTATCCTACAGTTAATAAGTCACACTCCAACATTTCATCAGGAGAAGCACGACCAGCCTTAAGCCTTCCTATATTATAAAGAGTCAAATAGGTTTTAGGCTACCTTCAAATGATTGTGAGGGGAAGAAGACTAAGAGAATATATTGCTGAACAAATCAGTTTTGTAAAGCACGTTTGTGCAAGGCAGGGAAAAAGCACTTCCTTTCTTAAAAATATATAAAGTTCAAAAGGGGGGGTTAATCAATCCTTTCCTTCACATATAATTTTAATGGATTTCTCTAACTTAAAAGCTACATTAAAATCCTTCAAAGGCATAAAAGGACAATATTAAAAGGTCAGGAGAGCGAGACCCCCTCTGACAATAATATGGAATTACAGAAATCTACCTCAGAATCTCAACAAGGTGACTTTATTGAAAGAAATATTGAAATAACTGTTTTGGGACAGTCTCATCTAGTGCAATCTTCACCTGCATTTTAAAGTTGCACTCACTCTTGAGTCTCGGATGAAAATGGGAAACCTCTCCTTAGAAGAATGTAAACACACCCAAAAATTTTTGCATAAAACGCCAGGGTGTTCATGCACCTCCACTGAAACTGGGGTAGGAATCTGTGCTTCCAGGCAACTCCTCTATATGGTGAGCAGAAATGGTAGCAGCCTGGCCATTAAGGTCAAGTTCATGAATTCAGATCTAATGCTGGCCAAGGACCTCAGTTCTGTGCCTTGGTCCTGGACCACACCTCTCCCTGGGTGTCCTGAATAAGTATTTCCTCAATGTGAGGATATTTCAGACATTCCTGGATCTCAGAAGTATCCCTTTTTTATCCAAATAGGCTTCAAAAACTTCTGGGAGAATAACGAGTGAGCCTTTTTATGAGGTGTTTGGTAAGGTGCCAGCTAAAACTGCTGTGGGAAATTGCTAGGCTGGTTAAAAGATAGTATTTAGCTATTTTTAGCAAAAACAATTTTTTGCATAAACACCAGTTTCAAAGGTCACATGAGAAGACAGAATTAGATATGAATACATTCAAACAATTAAAGTGATTTCTTGATTAGGAAAAAAATCCCCCCCCCCAAAAATTTAAAATTTGTATGCAGAACAAAAAACAAAAACAGAGAGTCATACTATAAATACTTTTTTTCCCCCTGTATCTTCTTATTATTACCCGGAAGGGGCCAGAGTAAGAGCAACAATTTTCAGGATCACCTGAGGAGCTCTCTCAAAATCCTCTTCTCTGCCCAGGGAAGGGTGTCACCTGCTAATATCCTCACTAACGCTTTTAAGCCTTTCAAGCATTTTCTTGACTTCGATAACAGAGAAAGTTTTTGAGTAAATATAAGAACTGAGAGTATTATCTTACTGTTTACTTGATGGGTGCTTTTCTGCTGTTACATTAAATCAAAACTAAAATATTATAAGCTTTCCAAACATATGCAAGAAAGACAAGTTCCCAAGAGACATTTGCCATTCGTGGGATTCCAAGGTTGAAACTCTCAAGGAAAGCTGTGAATTGCAGCCAGCTTTCTCTTCTCCTGATGCTGCAGTTAAACAATGAACAGGCATAATTCCTGCAAACATAAGAAGGTTCAGATAGGGGGAGGCCACCAGTTAAATAAAATCTACTACTAACAAAGAAATAGTTGTTTACAAGAAGAAAGAGGCTTTTAAAATCTGCCCACGTAATTAAAACTTATCTTAGAAGAGAGAGGATAGAAGAAAACTCATAAATCAGAATAGAGCTACAAACCTATGGGAATGGTGTATGTGAGAGCCAAAAAAAGTATTCCTTGGGGGGTTGCAGAGGAAAATTATTACCTATGATGTTGGAAAAAGATTAAGAATTTGCCCTTCCTTTCTTCAGGAGATGTTGCTCTACTCTGACATATCCTTCTGGGTGAGAAGGCAGTAGAAAACCCATAATTGTTATTATGGCAGATGTGAGTAGGATTGAGTGATTAAAGCCACAAGGCAGAAAGGCAATCTGGTGTAAAACGGAGAGATACGTTTGATTTTCTCTGATCTCAGTCCATTAACCCAAAGTTGGCGTTAGGAAATGGCTCTCATTAAACAAAGGTGAGCCTGTAGAAGCAGCAGTATTGCTTTAAGCAAACCTGAAGGTCAGTTGTGATGGGGAAACATACCTATTTGGAGATCATATATCCACCTCCAAGCCTGCAGAAAAAGTGCAGACTACTGGAGATTGAAATTACTTGGAATAATGCTGTTTTATGCGCAAGCATTATACAACCTGTGTATGGTCAAATGCTTCCTGCATTTTGTACACTCCCTTCCTCTCATAAACACAATGCCTTGTCCTCATAGGTACATGCAAGCATGTTGAGTTGAACTGTATTAGGAGCTCCGATTACAAAATATGGGTAATTGAAGGATTTTCTAGTTGTATTTTTAAATCCTTAGTCCTAACCTTCAAATGGAGAAACATAAACAACTCAAATACTGAAAGATATTTTCTTTATTTCTTTATTTAACAAATATTTCTTTATTTAAAAAATAGATACTTATTTTCATTAGCAAATTCTATCAATTTATTCCAATCTTAATTATGAAAAGAAATACACAAATAATTATTTCATTGTCTTTTCTTCTTTTTCGACACTTAAACATTTTTCTGTTAAATTACCATGGCTACCAAAAGAAGCATTTGGGAACTTAAGTAAATGAATTCCTAGCTGGAGGAAATTTACATAAAAGAGAACTAATTGCTGTCCAATTAGGCAGAAGCTTATGATTTTAAGAAGGAAGTGTTGG
Organism: Myrmecophaga tridactyla; assembly: GCA_004026745.1. Taxonomy (NCBI): domain Eukaryota; kingdom Metazoa; phylum Chordata; class Mammalia; order Pilosa; family Myrmecophagidae; genus Myrmecophaga; species Myrmecophaga tridactyla. The sequence continues at coordinate 21,696 of PVIY010008847.1, read as the reverse complement.
GATTTTGGAGAGTAGGTTCAGACCAGATTATGTAAACAGGTTTCTGTAGAAGAAGCAGAGCTATGAGGCCCTCCGACCCCAACCCTTCACCTCAGCTGTCCTTGCGGGTGTCCCTGGCTTCCTTCCTCTCCTAGAGCAGCTGCAGCACTTGCAATCGCTGCCCTCCCTTCCCAGAGCAAATGGAGACCTTCAGCGATGAACTCCTTCAATTCCCTATCTGCCGCCTTATAAGCTCATTATCATCTGTCCTTATTCACACCTCTCGGCCTCATCTGTGCCCACACAGCATCTTCCCTGCTCCCGTGAATGCTGCACCACCACCACCCCCCATCTTGGGTCTGATCCTCCAACCCCTCACCTAGAGACTCGTTCCTTTATAACCATTCCATCTCCACCTCCCAGCGATTGCCTCATTCCAGACAAGCTTCAGCCCTGACTGCCTAGGTGCCTCATTTCCAATCCGTTTCTTAATCCTCAGGGACCCAGGAGGTCTGGAGAAAATGTAATGAGGATCAGAAGATGGTTAGGGATTGATAAGGACACTTGTGGATACAGAATGGGATTTGCTAAGAGGAATCATATGATACTGGGCCCCCAGTGCAGTGTGCTTTTGAAAATGATTTGCTTACTCCTGGGGCTGGAGTGAGATCTCTGAATGCTGCCCCTGCTCTCTTCCTCAGTAAGCTCCCATGCTCCAGGGAGACAGCACAGCTATGGTTCCTTTAATGTGATGTAGTTTCTCACATCTGTGCTATTTACTCTACCCCGAGACCACTTGGATGTCCCCTCTTGTCAGCCTCTTGAGCTACTCCTGCTGGAGGTTTCTGCAGTTATTACTGCTTCCGGGACTCTGACATCCCCCTTGGAGTTTGTCACCCACCTCGGGTAGCCCAGTTAACTCCACAATAAACCAATAGCTCTCAGAAGGCAGGGATTCATGACCATTTTATTTTCTCAATGGCTTTTTCTTTTTATTACTGTTCAATGTCTCTATTTCCATTATGGCTTTTTATCCTTGTTATTAATATCACTACACCAATTTTATCTTTACTATGTATAAGCTGTAAGAATTGTTTTTTGGTTAATATTTGTCTGGTATTTTTCCTAACCTCCCATTTCTTATATTCAACATTTCAGTGCAATTCTGCATTAGTTTATAAAGTTTATTAGTTTATAAAGTTTCTTTATAAGAAAGAGACTTTTAAAATCTGCCCACGTAATTAAAACTTATCTTAGAAGAGAGAGGATAGTTTCTTTATAAACTGTATGGATTCTGTTTAATTGATTGTTTTAAAATTCATTCTGAACATGTCAGATGCAAATTACATATTCATTGTAACTTTATGTTTCTTGGTTATCTCTTTCCATTCCTTCTTTTTCCTTTTTCTGTTGGACTGTTGTGTTTCCTAAAGTTATATAAACTTCCTTTTGTTTTTCTCTCTGCTTCTCTTCTAACTTCTTTGAAGTTAAACTGTGATATGTAGTCTAATAATATTAGAAATACTATTTCTAATTTTTTTAATTTTTAATTTTTGAACAATACTTTATCAATTTTAAAATAAAACCTAAATTATCACAAGGACCTTATTTTTAATCACCTATTAAACAGTCTCCTCCTGACCAAGTTTGAAATATTCCTCCTCCTGACCAGACTTGAAATATTTCTATTAAATTGTACTTATTGAGCCCTTAAATACATTTACTGGTATTTTATCAATTTCTTCATTTACTGTTAATTTTTGAAACTACACATTCCTTCTGAGTTCACTTTCTTTCTCATTGATCTACAGTCTTAAGTATTTCTTCTTAAGAAAAGGGAGTTATAAATTATCTGAGATTTTGTTTTATTTTCCTTCTTGAATGATGGTAGTTGAGCATAAATTGAGGTTGAAATTATTTTCTTTTAGTCAGCTGAAGATATTAATCCATTGTCTTCTACCGTCCATTGTCATTGATTAAAAGTCTGTTGCCAATTTAATAGTTAAAGAACTACCCACAATTTCATTATGATGTACATTGGTACAATTTATTTTTAATCATCATGTTTTGTATTTGTGGTATACTATTTACTTGAGTACTCCTACCTTTCTCCTTTTTTGGTAAATTCTTTTGAGTTATCTTTACAAACTAATTTCAGCATTTTTTCACATTTTTTTCCTGAAACTATAATTAAATTTTGAATCCTTTCAATATATCTTAGACTTTGTTCTAAACTGCTCTGTCACGTGTAGGAAAAAATACTCTTTTCCTTTCTAATCTGTAATCTGGGTGAATTCTTTAGAACTATTTTCCAGTTCACACATTTTTCTGTCCTTTTCTAATGTAGTATTCATCTTGCCTATTGTTTTTTTCCCCAAGTTCCTGTACTCAAATTGTTTATTTTTCATATTCACTTCATCTTATTTATTTTTTGCCAGGAGTATAACTTTCATTCTTTCTTAATGGAAATTATGCTTTATTTTATCTTTTCCTTCTCTCTCTTTTCTCTCCTTTTGTGCTCATTTGTCCTTTTCAAGTAATTTTCCAATGTGCATCCAAATATCCCTTGGACCCCATCCAGACCTATGTTTTCCTTGTTGGCTTGGTGTTCTTGCTACTGATTCTGCTACAGACCCATTGAAGGTTCAGCCTGGAGAAGAGCTCGTGCTCCACTTGTGGGTTATATCTATGTCTGCATGCTGCCCTGAACCCGCTAGTTCACTAAATGCCCCAGCTTCAGGGGAGGATTGCTCCATTGTTTTCCATCTTCTTCCCACTGTGGGCTAGGGCACTACTTCAGTCCCTACCCCTACTTCAAGCAACGAGCCTGGCTCCCTACTTCCACACAGATGTTAAACTATCTGATATGCCAGCAGCTTCCATATCCAAAGCCTAACATGCCCACAATTCCAATCTAATTCACCACTTTTGTTTGTTGTATTCTGTTCCTGATTTTGAACCTGGTTATTTATTGTATTGTTCATTTCATCTGCCATCGGCTTGTTTTGGGAGCAAACTAGGACATCAAACATAAACACACTTCCCTTCCTTATCCAGAAATCACAATATAAATTGTTCAGCCCTAACTTTACTTGCTGTAAAACTGGGACAATAAAATCCATCCTGCGTATCTGACATGAAAGAATATGTGATGATCTTTTGGAAAAGTATAAGAACTGAATGAAATTATGAAACATTTTAATAATCTGATTTAAGGAGTTTAGCTTTTTATTTGATAGGTATTGAAGTTAAATCTGTGATATGTAGTTTAATAATATTTGGTCAATTTTGGATCATATTTATCTCAAGGGATATTAACTAGGACAGAGCCCATCTTATTCAGTCACTATGAAACATATTAATACTCATAAAGCACTAAATCCTGACTGCATTACTTTCATTGCATGAGGAATATGACCTTTCATTGACTATTTATTACTGTATTTACTATCTTAAAAGTTAAATAACTGTTTTAATCCATTTTATTATTGAGCAACTTCTGAAATTCTGAAGCCATTTCTTTATTTTTTCTACCCAATCCTCCACAACACATTTTAAAACTTTTCTTTTGAAATAGTTTTAGACTCAGAAAGACATTGCAAAAATAGTACAGAGTCACTGTGCTCCCTTCACCCAGCTTCCTCCAATGATAAGCTATTACATAACCACCGTACAATTATCTAGAGCACGAACTTGACAATGGCATATGTAGTAGGCAAAACAATGGCTCCCCAAAGTTGTCCATGTCCCAATCACCGTGAGTCTGTTTCCTTTATATGGCAGTGGGGAATTAAGGCTGCTAATCAGCTGACATTAAAACAGGGAGATGATCCTGGATTGTCTAGGGGGGCCCAATGTAATCACAAGCTTTGTTAAAAGTGAAAAACTGAAGGCCAGAGTGGGACAATATGAGGAATTGACTCTTCTTTGTTGGCTTTGAAGGTGAAGTATGGGGACCATGGACTCAGGAATGCAGATGGTCTCTGGAACCTGAAAAAGACAAGGAAACAGATCCTACCTAGGGTCTACAGAAAGTAAGGCAGCTCTACTAATGCCTTGGTTTTAGCCACTGTCAGACTTCAGGAACTGTAACACATTTGTGTTGCTTTAAGCTATTAACTTTGTGATAACTTATTATAGTATCAAAGAAAACCATCACAGTCCGACATTACCACAAAGTGACATTTAAATGGAAGACAGTTTGTGAAATTGCTATGGACGGGTGGAATAATGAGGCTCTTTGCAAATATTTTTCAGTTTCTCAGGTACAGTGTTTCATGGTCTATTCCTGTAATAGCTCAATTGTTCAATGTGTTTTGTTATAAAGTGCACAGAAACTTATTCCTTTACTAGACACTAATTTATAGGTGCTTCATTATACATTTTGTTGCTCTGATTTCCTGTATTATTTAACAGGTGCCTTCTACTTTTAGTTATTATAACTAAATTTTAATTATAATGAAATATTTTAATAGTACAAAGCTTTACTCTTATATTCCTCTTGGAAGGGAGAGTTTTAAACTCATATTTTACATTCTAGTGTTCAATTTAGATTTTTTTCAAAACATTTAAAGACTGCACAAGACTAAAACTAAAAGCCCTTGCAAACATTTATTTTTCTGAGGATAGGGAAGAGGGAAAGCACTCACAGAGATTACTGATGAGTATATTGTTCAACCTACTTCTCATTTTGACCTTCCCCCCACTGTAAATATTTCAATGTGGTAGAAGATCTCAGTGTTAAATATGGGTGATACAAAAATATTGTTCTATTTTACATTTGTTTAGGAACCATCCCAAGAATTTGTAGCATACATTTGCATGCCAGTCAAGAATCATCAGGATTATCATTAACTAACACATATTAAGAATCATCAGAAACATATTAAATAACTGACATAGGGTACACTCAGAGTCAAGTTATATTTTATTAAAGGGATTTATGAAGACAGAGGGAATCCTTGAAATATTTTTGGGGATTTAGCCATGATGGTATAAGAAAATGGCTAGTTGGGGTGGTCCTATCTAAGATGGCTTGAAGGAGTTATCAGTGAAGATTTATGTTCAATGAAATAAGAGATTACTCAGGATTGGATAAGGGGTTGAACAAGTCAAATGAAATCAAGTTTTATTATTGTAGCAATTAACAGTGCAATCTAAGAAGTGCTGAATCAAAGATGGCTTGCATTCCATGATTGGTCTCGATTGTGATATAACCAATGGAAATGGACTGGCTACAAGTACAAAGTGAAATGAAAAGACAGTCAGGTGGATGCTGTGTGTTGTCCTCCTAATATCCATTTTGCTCCTCTGTGTAGAAGCCAGGCAATTTAGGAGGGATTGTCCCCACCTCCAGCTCCAGGGGTGGGCTCCAAATGGTGTAATCCAAACAGGGTAATCCTACGATTCTGATAAAAATTGTTGGTTCAAGATGCCAGGTGACCAACTAGACTTAATCCGAAAGAAGCTCAGAACTTCTGTTGGACGTTCATGGGAAGCGACATTTTCCCTCCCATTGAACATGTGTAAGAAAGCCCGTAGTTCCTGCTGATACCAAAAGCTCTCTGCAGCCCTGATGGGAACCAGCATAGAAGGACCAGCAGCGCAAGGAGGAAGCAAAGCTGGGGAAGCTTCAGGGAAGCAGGGAAAACTCTGATGGGGCCCTGCCTCTTACCCACTTCTCCTTGGAAGTTTTTAATTAGGTGATAGAATAAATTTTAACCTATTCTTATGCAATGGTAAGTGTAGTGATGGAAGTAAGGAATAAGCTATATTTGGGGCACTGCAATTTTGACAGGCTCAATTGAAATAAATAGAAATAATAATACTAACATTTACTGAATAGTGATTACATTCTAGGTCCTATTCTAAGCACTTTATATTGATTATTTAATGATCACAATAACATTGTTTCTCTCCCCAGACAAGACATCTGCACAACTGGCACATCTCACCACAAGGTCTGATGCAGAGCTGAGAGAGACAAGGTGAAAGATTCAGACGGAGGCAAACCACAGAGGACCTTGGGAGGCTCAGGTCTGCAGTCTGAAAAGGTGATCCAGGCAAGGTGGAGATTGGACTGGATGTAAAGCAGACCAGAGGCATCGAGGAGGACAGGATGGACATGGGTCAGGGAATCCCCAGAGAAAGGACTAGGATAGATTACATTCCAATCTGAAAATCTTTTTGTCCTTTCGTGTATGTACATCCTTTTGCCTTTCATTACAGGAGGCAGGCTATCATAATGCTTAGCTGTGAACCTTCTGGAACCTGACTGCCAGCGTTCAAATCACAGCCTGACAACTTACTAGCTTTGTGACACAATATGTTATAACTTCCATCTGCCTCAGTTTCCTCCTAACTAAATTGGAGAGAATGAATGTGCCTTCCACATAAGGTTGCTGTGAAACAGTGACTACATGAGAAACAATTTGAAGGGTGCCTGACACATGGGAGTTTTCTACAATAGTAGGATGTTAATATCTTTATATTCCAGATATTCTGCATAAGGACAAGTGCTTTGTAGGTAATCAACACGCATTTGTTGAAATTATTTGTTGAAATATTCTTCCTTCAAAAGGCAGCCTATTTTTCCTCTTAGGGAAGTTTATTCTTTCAATTAAGCCAATTCAATTCAATCAATAAACATCCATGAAGCCTTGATGTGCATAAGGTACTGTACTAGACCCTTAGGCAAAGCCAAAATAAGTAGATTTAATCAGTGATCTTCATCAGAGAATATTTGAACATTTCTCTTCATAACTTGCACAGGTTGGTTCTAGTGAGGCCTTCTAGAACAAGTAATAACAAATCTGTTCCTTCCTTTACATGACAGACTTTCCAATTATTGAAAACAATTATCCTGCCTACACTTTATCTTTTTACTCCAAGATAAATAATAAATATACACAATTCCTTCAGCTATTCCTTAGGATATGGTTTAGGAGCATTCAATCAATTTAATCATCCTTCTCCAGATACATTTGAGTTTGCTAATGCTTTTCTTTAAATGCTGAGTTCAGAAGTTTGTACAAGAATCCAGGAATAATTGAATGAACATGTAGTGTTATGTGACTCAACACTATAAAAATGATGGCTAAACTCGAGTGTACCCACAGATAAAGTGGTGAATAAAAGCAGTTATAGGTTAGTATCTTGGAGCTTTCTTTCAGTGCAAATAATGGAAATAAAAAGAGCTCCTAAATAAAATCTCAAGAAAAGGGTTGAAAAGTAGGAAACATGTCATAAAGAACATGTCTTTAAGCAGAAATGCATTATCATATAGTAGGCATTGAATAAACATATTTGCTTAATAAATGAAAGTAAAGTAAGGATTTAAGGAAGAGTAAGAGCGACAGTCAAATACGAACTACACTACACCCAGAAAAGAAGTGCAAAGCGAGAAGACCATTAAAGATGACTTAGTCAATGTGGAAAGTATCAAGAGAAGATTTAAAGGTAACAAAAGATTTTGAGGGGAAAAACTGAAAGATGAGGAACTGAGTATACCAACCATTAATTTGAAGTGTCAGAAGAAATGTACCGTCTGACCCTTACTAGAGTGCATAGTAGGGGAAAATAGTTGTCATATATAAAAATGTTATAGATATCCTCTTTAATCTGAAATACTAATTACTTCAGGTGCTATGTAAATAAGGAATACATGCTAATTAAAATTTTAATTTTCTTTTTCTGTGATATCAGCACATGAATTTATCATGTAGACTTAATAGGGAGAGTCAGTTTTCAGGGAATATATTCCAATATATAAAGGAATCAAGAACTCTAGTGAGTTTGATAGGACTTTATGATCAAATAATTGATATGATCCAAAAATAAGATAATACAACTCCCACACTCCCAAAAAGGGAGATAATTTTTAAAACCTCATAGCCTTCTATCTACTTTTGAGACTCTTCAAAAAACAATAAACATCAGCATTTAAGAGGCAACAGGCAAAAGACTATTGGAAAGTCATTTTGATCTATCAATTTCCTTCCTATGAGAAAGCAATAGTTCAAATTAGAATGTTAGCTACAGTGTAATCCACGTTGCATCAAAGTGGTTTGAGAATATTACTTTTCATAGTAAAATAGCAATCTCTTTACTTAAATTCAAATAGTCAAGACTATTTTTAGTGTAACAAATACCTGTAATAAACAACTCAGATAAAAAGTTTGGCCCTATTCTATATCCAATAAGTTATCTAGATATATTTTTAAATAAATATTTTATGGGGAAACAATGAATCATAGATAAATATTTTTCTTATGATTGTTATCTAAATAAAATGTGTTTTGTATTCACCTGTATATTATATTTCCCTAAATCCCCCCTTCCTCTCATCACATTAACAATGAGATCCTTGATGAGGCATTGTAAAATGTGTTTTGTATTCACCTGTATATTATATTTCCCTAAATCCCCCCTTCCTCTCATCACATTAACAATGAGATCCTTGATGAGGCATTGTATTTATGGAGCAGTCTGCTTCCTTATGCCAGATAGGTTGGGTAGTTATTTCTGTAATGATTAGCATGATAGTAAATACTTATTTGGAAGATTTATTTTTTTCCTTCATTATATATTATCTGGGCACCAGATATGTTGCTACTGTATAATGTATTTTACAAAAGGATAATACTATTTTCCATAGAACAGTAAAATTCTATGACTATCATAAAATCTTACAAGAAAAACCTAGAAGTATGTGTATATTCTAAAATGAATATGATTTGTTACCCATAGATAGTAAAGTATGTGAGCCAAGCATTCATTGCCAGTTTCAAGCAATCACACACAAATATTTATTAAGTTCTATTATGTGCTTCCTTTCTTTCTTTGTCACTCACATGCTAGCCAATATGTGGTTAGTCTGAAACCATTTAATAGATAAATAAGATGAACTAAAACAACAAAGTACTATCCATAAACCTTGGTTTAAAAAAGAAAAAAAAATCTGAAAAAATATATATCTACTGTTAAAAATCACAAAGTAAACTCTTAAGGGATTTAAAAAAAATTCAACACAAAAAAGCATGCTCAGATTAAAATATCAAAGTAACTGCCTAAGGTAGTTATTGGAATAAATATAGGTAGATAGAGAAGGCTGGTGCGATGCCAACAAATGAAAGCAGAAAAAATTTATAAGTGAAAATAAACATTCTGTAAAAACAAGTGTGTAGTAGAACAGAACATGTAAAGCAAGTATTGTGAAAGCTAATTTATACTACAGAATTATGAATATACAGTGATGATTTTAATGCTAATATTGCATTGGCTAATTTTAGTTAATTTAGTTAAATAATCAATGAAGTGGACTTCTAGTTAATTAAGTAGAATGAATGCATATATTGATCTCTATTCTCCCTGTGGTGGTTTGGAGCTGACCACCCTAGAGAAACATTCTCTTAAACATAATCCATTCCTGTGGATATGAACTTATTTTAAGTAGGACCTTTTGATGAGGTTACTTCAGTTAAAATGTCATCCAACTCAATCTGGGAGGGTTGTAATCCTATTATAATCCTATTTATAAGGAGAATAAAATGCAGACACAGAGAAAAAAACATGAGAGGCCAGAAGCTGAAAGCCAATAAGAACCTGGAAGAGAAGAGAGGCCACCATTTGTATTGCCATGTGATAGAAGAACCCAGGTCCAAGGGTCACTGGCAGCCAGTCACAGAAAGCCAGACTTTGGAAAAAAAGCATTTCCTTGATGAGGCCTTGATTTAGACTTTTTCCTAGCCTCAAAACTGTGAGCTAATAAATTCCCATTGTTTAAGCCAACTTATTGCATGGTATTTGCTTGAGCAGTCAAGAAACTAAAATACCCCCTCAAGTCCCTCTAAAATGAAAACAAAGAAGTTAGACAGGAAATACATTTACAAAGACAATGTAAATTCTTTGCAAATGCAAAGGGAAGAGAAAATGATCACAGGAGAGTGATGATAATAAATATTTAGAAGATTAAATGTAGACTGAGGAATGATAACTAACTTCAAAGATCATAAAAGCTGAAATCAAAATGTCTTCATAATACAAACAAGAAGGAAGATGCTGTGTGCTATCGAACCCAGGAAAGATGCACTAGGTACCATGGAATCAAGAAGGCCAGAGGGGAGACAACAAACTACCATAAGAGAAGAAAGGCAAAGAATATCAACAACAACAGAACTTCAAAAGAACTATACTTTATATATTCAAAAGATAAAAGAAAAAAATAAATACCCATCAAAGCAGAACAAGATGCTATATTTAATAAAATGGAAAGAAATTAGAAAGCATTACAGAATTCTTAGAAATGAAAAAATAATAAAATTTAAAACTCAACATACAGGCTAGAAGAAAAATTGAGATGAGTTCTCTGAAAGTAGAGCAAAAGGACAAAGAGATTAGAAAAGTAAAAGGAAATAAAAGTCAGGAAAAAGGATTAGCCTAAGTGATCCAACATCAGAATAATCAGAGTTTCAGACAGAGAGAACTGAGAAAATGAAGGGAGAGCATTAGTGATACAATTCAAGAAAATGTCAGGGAACTGAAGGACCTGAGTTTCCAGGTTTAAAGGGCTCACTGAGTACTCAGCACAATGGACAGGAAATAAACTCACAGCAAGGCACAACACCTTGACATTTTAGAACACTAAGAATCAAAAGAAAATTCTCTGCATTGCCAGAGAGAAACAGAACATATACAAAGGATCAAGAATAGAATGGCATCAGACTTCTCAATAACAACACTAGAATCTAGACTATGGCAATGGAACAACAGTGCCTTCAAAATTCTCAAGGAAAAAATTTTTCACTTATTCTATTAAATGCTACCAAATTCTAAGTCTCAATCAAAGGTGTGGGTAAAATAAATAAACAAATAATTTTTCAGACATAAAATTCAGAAGCTACAGAAGACTCTAAGCAAATTAGGATTTAGAAGGCAAAGAATTCAAATTGGAACAAGATAGAGGCTTGGGAGGAACTTTCTAGAAAGATAAAACTGGTAGAATAGCTGATTTGCCTGAACATCTAAAGAGGAAACTTAGGGATGAAGAATTCGCTTGAATCAGTGATTAAAACCTGAGAGCACTAAGTAAATTAAAGAGCAAGACACTGTAAACTTTAGGAAAATTAGAAAGCACAGGAAAGGAGAAAACAATTAAATGAAGCTAGATGGCTAGGCTGTGAATAACATTATATAGGCATAATAATGAAAGCCCTGTATACATACCTAAATAAAATGATACCTATGCAGTGGGAGGATATGAGAGTTGGAAAGGATGTATATGTGCAGGGATGAGAAAGGAAAAAGAACAAAATCATCCTCTACCAAGAGGCAAGTGAACAGAGAATGACTGGAACTAAAATACCAACAAGTTGCACAACATAGATATATATTTATAGAGACAAGGAGGTAAACACCAAAATATGAAAGTTCATAAAAGTACAGTCAGAATTCAAATTCAAGTTTGTCAGTCTCCAAATTACATCCCTTCTACTAAACATAAAATTTACATAAAGTGATAATGAAATGATGAAATTTATGAAAATTCCTTCAACATCATCTAATTTGCTGTTATGTTAGATATAAATTGTCAGAGCCAACCAGACTGATAACGTAAATAACATATAAGGAGAGATTTGTCTTAAGAAAAGAGAATATTTTCTAACACTGACAAATACTTTTACATCATTTATCTGCATCAAATATACTCATGTAAGATGCTTTTTCTATTCGTTAAGTCAAATTAATTATAATAAATCTCAACCTAGACAATCACACTGGAGATACTTGATTAGTTGTCAGTAGGTCATCCAGGTAACCATATAGAGCTTCTTTCTCTAAGGTTTCAAGTTATCTTTTTTTTGCCATCATAAAATCTATCCCTTGAGTTCTTGACCTCCTTGTGACATTTGACCTTTGACTACTCTGGAAGATCTCACATCCCTGGCTCCTATGGTACTGATCTTTGCTTGCTCAATCTTTAGTAATCTCCTCCATTTCTCTCCTTCCCTTCTCTTTTATGGCTCAATGCCCCCATGAAATGATATAATTTCTTCAAGGATTAATTCTTTACCCATTATTTTCCGTTCCAGGAACTCGCCTGTTCTGGTCTCAGGTTTCTAAATGCCTACCAGGCATTTCTACTTCGATGTCCTGCTGTTTCGCAAATGTCTTAACTGGTCCAAATTTCTTACCATGAAAAACAAGATTTTCCTAACCTAACTCTTGAGTTTTTTAATGCACACCTCTACCTCAAACTCTACTCTCCACCCAGGCTAAATTATTTAAATTCTCAAGAACTAACTGCATTATCTTTTGTCCCCAGGCACATGAATATTTGCTCTTTTTGTGGGGAGGGGAGACCCCCCCACCAATCTCTAATTGGTTCCTGTTGTTCTTTTGGATTCACCTTAGAAGTCATATTCATGGAACCCCATGCCTAGCATAGAGCCTTAGACATTTGATGTGGAATATAAATATTTGTCAAATAAATGAATGAAACACCCAAGAACACTCTTGGGAGATGGCTTAACTCCAGATAATCTCTTCAATTCAACAAAAATAATGCTATCTTATTAATCTTTCTTAAATATTGCTTTTAACATGTTTTTCTATGTTTAAAAAAATCAAGTTTTTTTGTATAAATTGTAAAACTCGTTGGCATGTCTTTCTGGGCTCATCACAAAGCGGCCACTAAACCTCTGAAATCTAATTTTCTTCTGGTCCTACTGATTTCTGAACACTCCGTGCCCATCAGTATGTCTATTCGTTTTTGCTCTTCACTCCATTTGTCATGGAATATTCTTCCTTTCTGGCTCTCAAACTTGCAAATGGACAGCTCAAGACCAAAGTCCCCTTAAAGCCTTCTTTGCATTACTGTAGCCCACACTGATGGTAACAGCACAACTTAATTCATCATCATATATGTTTTGAGAACCTATTATTTATCAGGCACTGTTTAGGACATGGGATACAAATGTGAGCAAGGAAAAATCAAGAAGCCAAGTTAAAACAAATTAAAAATATAATTATATACCCAGATACATTCCAGAGTATGTTGGGCAGATAATTAAAAAGTATTGGCAAAGTCCCTTGAGGGATTAGAGAAAAAATATAGAACTATTAAACTTTCCCACCTAGGAAATCCCTAGTACTCTCTCAAACGTTAGGACTTCCAAGTTAATAGGTCAAGCCTTTGAGGCTTGCTATTATGAAACTTATTTCTGTAATGGAGAAGCTAAGCTGATCTATAATTATGACTAGGAATTACCTGGAGAACCTCTTTTGTTGCTCAGATATGGCCTCTCTCTCTCTTGAAACCCAACTCTGCCAGTAAAATCATTGCTCTCCATATGGCATGGGACATGACATCCAAGGGTGAAAGTCACCTTGGCAACATGGGACATGATTCCCAGGGTGAGCATGGCCCTGGCACCAGAGGATTGACAATGCCTACCTGACAAAAAGGAGGAAAAAATGTAACAAAATAAGGTATCAATGACCCAGAGATTTCAAATAGAGTTGAGAGACTATTCTGGAGGCTACTCTTATGCAAGCTTCAGCTGGATATGCCAAGTTCCAACCAACAGTATACCTGTAAACTCTAAAGAATACCCAGGGCTCTATGTGAGGTTTTATAAAAGTTTCACTCATTAAGTTTATTTTTTAAAAACCTAAAACCTCCTTATGCTTCCTAGGCCAGATAAGCCCTGAAACCCAGAGTTATCAGTCTCTCCAAGAGCATTAACCAATTGAATTCTCCTACCCTAAAATTTCAACACCCCTTTTCAATATGAAGGAGTTTGAATGGTCATTGCCCAAATATCCCTAAAGATTGAGAGATGGAGCAAAAGAGAAGGAAGAGTTGTAGCAGAGAAGACAGGATTTAACAAATGAGTATGCCTATTAAATAATTATGTAGATATTTCTTTTTAGTCTCCAGTGTCTTAGAGCAGTTAGAAGGAAATACCTAAAATTGTGGAATTGTAACCCATACCATACACTTGTTGAAATGTACTTTAGCACTTTTTTGCATATATATTTCACAACAAAAATGTTTAAATATATATATATATAATTACAAATTGTGCAAGTTCTGGAAGCTAGGGGTGAAGTAGCAAATATTGGGATCAGCAGACTGTCATGCATATTTGTCAGAGAAGATATCTTTGATGAGGTGATGTTTAAACTGAGATCTGAAAGATGGGAAGGATCTAGTCCTGTGCAAAGTTGTGGTGGGGAAGGAAGAGACTTTTAGGGTGAATAGCATGTGAAAACCCTCTCAGCAATAAAGAACTTAGCATATTCTAGGAACTGAAAGAAGACAGTATGGCTAGAGCATATGAATGAAAGGAAAGCTTTTAAACTGAGCTTGGAGAGATAAGCAGAGGCCTATCAGGGCCTTGGCAATTTGCAAAGGATACTATATAGCCATTGCATAGCTGTAATCAGGAAGGAAGACTGTTTTATGAAGGTCACTCATGTTGCTGTATGAGGAATGGGCTGAGAGATGTAGAAATCAGACCAGGAAGGAGGCTGGTGCATTCCCCCCACCCCCCACCCCGTCACATACACACACACACACACACACACAATGATGGTGACCTGGAATAGGGTGATGGTTGTAAACATGGAAAGAAGTGAAAGAATTTGAAATCAACTTTTGAGATGACACTTACGTTGAGAGAGAAACTTTGAAGGGGAGAATCAAGGGCTCAGTTTTGACCATGTTGAATTTCAGATATTTTTGAGGAAACTATGAGGTGGTATCAGGTAGGAAGATAAGCAAATCAGGAGCTCTGCAGTAGGCAGAATTGTAAGATGACACCCAATGACCCTGCCCTTGTATAATTCTTGAGTGGGGATGAGATCTGTACTTTTTTCCGAATAAATGGAATAAGAAAAAGGTAAAAGAATTCTACAGTATTACTATCCCTAGTCAACTTTGAGCTAGGAGATTATCCTGGGAGGGCCTTTTTAAAGAGAGTCTAGGCCCTCCCTGAAGTTGGAGATGCTCTACTGGTCTTGAAGAAGCAGAAGGTCACATTGTGAACTTGGCCGTCTTCACAGCCATGTTGTGAACTGCGGGCCACAAGGAATTGAATTCTGGCCACAAGCTGATGGGTTTGGCTGAAGACCCTACACAGTCTGAGCAGAATGCAGCTCAGACAGAAGTTAGGCTGAAAGTTCTCCTAAACTGACAAAAGTTATCCATTCTCACATTTAGGAAGCTCCACAGCCAGGGGCAGGATAAAAGAAAACCATACCAACTTAGATCAAAGTGAAACTGCAGAACATTAAAAATGGAGAGAATATCTCAAAAGAAGCCAAAGAAAAATGACACATTCACAAAAAAATGATAATTAGACTGACAGCTGACTTCTTGACAGCAGCACTAACAATGGAATGGAATCATAACACAGGGGAGTAATATCTGTAAGACACTGAAATACAATGACTGTCCTTCTAGAATTCTAAACCTTACATAGCTGTCTCTCAAGAACGAGAAGGAAAGAGAAAGATGAAGGATTGTGGAGCAAAGAAAATGCAAAATATATTGGCAAACAAATATTGACTATATAAAATAACAGAAGTGTCTAATTGGTGGGGATAAAACTAAAGCCTAAAAGTGAGAGTAGGAGTAATCAAAATGGAAGCATTCCAAGGGTATTGTATTAGTTGAGAAAGGGACATATGAAATAACCAATGGCTACCAAAAAGTTTAGAAAAGAAAGAAAAATTTAGAAATAAAGAAAAAGCAGAATAGAAACTATAAAATAAGATGATAGAAAAAGTCACAATGACAAAAGGTAAAATTTACTATAAATATATTATAAATCTTTATATTATAAATTGTACATAACTAAGAGAATGGCTTCAAGAAGGGCGGGCAAAATGTGACAGAATTATAAGAAGAAAATTGATAAATCTAACATTAAGTTGGCATATTTTAGCACATTTCTTTCAGCAATTGCTAGAAAATTCAGACAAAATCAGTAAGGGAATAGATGATATGAACAATAGATTAATAAACTTCATGTCATGGACACATCGTCTTTCTGCCATCTAAAAATCATATATTCTTGACAAGTTAAAAAAAAAAAGTCACATGTACCAATAGTGTGAGTCCACTTTTATAAAGCTAAAAGGCAGAAAAACAAAACAATGATTTTGCTTTCAGTATGCAAATAAGAATAACAAAGGAGTTATTTACACAAAATTATCTCTGCCAGAAAGAGAATGAGAGGGGGATGCAGTGAGTGTGGTAGATATGATGCTGTGTCCCCTAAATTCCCCCTTTCCTCCCTCTGAATTCCCAGCTAGTCTACTTGTTCTGGCTCCCCTTGTGGTAAAGTGGAATGTGGGCAGAAGGACTATGGATCGCTTCCAGGCTGGCCCCTAAGCACATCCCAGAAGATCCCCGACAGTGTCTATTATCCCATCTGCAGGGGGATCAGTCGAGCACGTTGGGGCCCCAGGCGATGGCAGAACTGCTACATGGAAGTAACCTGGAACCTTGAATGACTGCATGGAGCAGAATTTCTCCATTGATCCTCACCGGACCGTGATGTGAGTGTGAAATAAACCTCTATGGTATTAAGCCCCTGAGACAATGGGTTGAGTACAGCAGTTAATCTACTCTGACAAATAGAGGTTGCTTCAAAGACACTGGAAATGTCCTATCTCTGAAGCCCGGTGGTGAACCATGGGTGTTTATCTTTTGTTATTCTTTAAACTCTCAATACATACACCTATACTTTGTGTATGAATACTGAATAGGAAATCTGAAATTTCTGCTAAGAGTGATGAAGTAAAAGGCTTGTTTTTTACTCTGCTCCCTTCCTTTGAAATCTAATGAAAGAATATAAACTTTGAAAAACAGTGAGGAAAAGGAGTCCATCAGCAATGAAACAAGGAAAGAATCACAACTTCAAACCACTATCTGTGAAACATGCCTGCTAAATTCCATAAAACCTGGATAAAAATGAGAGAAGGATGAAAATTGACAGATACATTATGAAATCTTGAGCTGGATATAGATTTTCCCCAAAATAATATTTACAGTCCCAAAAGGCTGTCCAGCAATCTTTATATTGGAACAGTGGGATGTAGGGTATAACCACGTGTCTTAGTTTCTCGGCTGCTATGACAAATACCACATACTGTACTGACTTAACCAAGAGGAATTTATCGTCCCATGATCTTGGGGGCTGAAAAGCTTTTTTCCCTCCTGGGGTTGGCAGCATTTTCGTGGGCTGGCAATCCTTGAATTTTCTTGGTTTTCCCATCACGTGGCAATGTTCCAGGTCCCAGCTGACTTCCTGCCTCCAGCTCCTCCCTGTGGTTTTCTCTATACAAGTTCTTCCATTTTAGGATTAAGACCCATCCTGATTCACTATCCCCCTTTAACTAAAAATAACATCTTCAGAGGTTCTTTTTATAATGGTTCACACCCATAGAAGTGACATTAAGATGTAGACCATGGGTGGCTGCCGTGGCTCAGCAGGCAGAGCTCCGACCTGCCGTGCTGGAGGTCTGGAGTTCTATCCCTGGTGCCTCCTGCCCATATGCAAATTAAAAAAAAAAAAAAAGATGTAGAACGTGCTTTTTTCTGGAATACATAATTCAACTTATCACAGTAGGCAATAGGGAAAGTGGCACTTCCTTATTAAAACTGAGAACAACTGGAGATGTGGAGCTGGAGAAAGTCATGCACCCACCTACCTGTTTTATTAGCTATGGAGTGGTCTCTCAGCTGAGGGTGCTGCAGAAGGAACTGCAAGCAAAGCCATGGCTCCTATATCATTACATAGCGTAAGTGGCTTGCAAGTTCAAACTTGCAGGCAAAGGAACTAAGAGAGGTCAGAGAGGGTATTCTAGTTGAGACCAGATGGAGTTGCAGACTGCCCCACTGCATGGCCTCTCACCGTCCCTCACACTTCCAAGCTTTCCATGGCATTGGCCCCCTGCAAGAATGCAAAACAATCAGAAAATGGCTTATGGCCTAGAGACACAGGTACCGGGCAGGGTGGAAGGAGAAGGTAAGGATCAAGAAGTAATACACTCAGCGGGAGAGAGGAAGAAGAATAGTAAACACGTGCTCGGGCATGGAAGGATTCAGGGAGTCTAGTCCACATACAATGAACTCCTTGACTGTGAAATCTAGCTCTCCATAAAGTAAATCAAAATAAAGAACTCAGAATGGGAAATAATGGTGAAAGGATTGGTTTTGAGTCTAAATCACTGGAATTAAGAACTTAGAATGACAGAAAATAAGTATCACAAACGTTGATGTTATAATAAAAAAGGCAAAAAAATTCTAAAATGAGGAAGGATATTGGGAGGGACCTTTATTTAATTTTAGTTTTGTTAATTACCAAACAGTAAATTTGAATTTGGGGACGTGTACAGTTCCATGAATTTTAACGAGTACAGAGGACACAAAGGGATTGTGACTTTTCTTCAGCATTTTACTAGTAAAATGGAGCAGATGAGGAGACTCCCTCCACTAAAGAAAAGATCAAAAAAAAAACAGTGAATCAGTGATTTCAACAGGCAAAAACAGGAGGAGTTCTCAGATAAAAATAAGGTGCTTAGGTACTTCAGCTGTCTATGACTTTGAGTGTAGCATGGTTCACTACATTGCTGGTGGCAGGTTCCACAGTAATATTTTGCTATTTCTTCTGTCGTTGCAGTGTTTTGTGTGTATATATATATATACACAAATAGAACAACTGCATTTTCCCTTGTTTGTTTTACTCGTCCTTTCCGAGACTTTCAGTAAAATGACCTATTATACATCATGAATGAAAAATAGCTGTATACTTGGTCTAGAGTCCTTGCATTCTCTGCACAGGGAATTCCAATATACTTTATAACATCTAAAATTATTCCCCAAGACACAATCTTTTACAGGGATTTATTATCAAAAGTTTCAATTTGTGCAATGTCTTATTATCATACGTGCATATTCAATAAACATGCAGTACAAATAGCTTTCAGCTAATAATTACCCACACAAATTGTTCACATAGCTGTTCTCTTTTAATGCCATATTTTATATGGAAGTCTGCCTTTCCTATTGTTAAAAATCCAAACAACTTTTAACTTAAGTTATCCACGGTCTTGGAACTTTTAAAGATACATGTAATAAAATATATGTTAACAGTTTAATAAGACAACAGCATTCACTTTCAACCAGGTCTTCTAGGTCTTCAAATTCCCTCAGTAGTGAGAGCATCGTTTGTCTTACTACTCACAGAAATATGAGAAGCTTGCAGCAGGAGGAGGTCAGCGGGTTTAACAGCTAAAGGTATTATTACCTTTTTTTTGAAGATAATCAAGACTTTTTAAGAACAAGCCTCTTCCTCATAAGAATTTTTTTTTTACTACTTTTCCCCTATTAAACAATACCAAACTGATTACTTGCTTACTACAATTTGAAGACGAATTATAATGTTTTCAGTAAGAAGATCCTATCATAGTAAAATATAGCTTTAAGTGAATGAGAAATAGATTGGTGAACGATGATGCAAACATATGATCGAACACAGTGCTGACACAAAAAAGAACGAAGTCGTGAGACATACGACAATGTGAATGAACCTGTAGGGACACATGGTGAGGCAAAATAAGCCAGAAACAAAAGGGCAAATATTGTATGGTCTCATTTAGAAAATACTTATAAGAAAACTGGGTCCTAGATTGTAAGCTTTTATAGCAGTCACATTTAGTCTGGAGTGGTAATTGTTATTTCTGGATTTTGAGGGGCTGTTTTGTATTTGTATAACCTGGTATTTAGAGATAAGAATGAAGCAGATCAGATCGGGATTAAGATAATTCAGAATATAAGAGTAAGGGAGACATTGCCGGTATTTTAGAACTTCACCTACTCTTTCAGACCAAAAGAAGAAAGTTTTATTATGTCCAGAACTTAAGTTTTCTGTAGCATATAATGTAATTTAACTTGTCTGGAGAGATCATAATATTTCTATGAGTATGACTGCTGAGTCATTATATTGATATTTCTGCTGCTCTCCAGTGACTTGGAGGAGCTGGAAGAAAAAACAAAGAATTGTGGAACTGTGCCTATACCAAATTTTAAAATCTGTTCTATAACTATTTGTTGAAATATACTTGGAAATTTATTGCTTTTTTGTATATATGCTATATTTCACAGTTAAAAAAATGTTTGTTTTTTTTTAAAAAAAAACAGTATAGGGTGCCGGTATCAAGCATCTGACTCTTTCAGATTTTTTAGAAACTCAAACCTTTTTGCCTTTGCTATGATTTGTAATAATTTATGAAATGCTATTTGGAACATGAGGGGGAAATAACCATCAGCATTCTTAGCTTTTGTGTTAAGGGTACATAAAGATATGCTGAAGTTCTAACCCCCAGTACCTGTGAATGTGACCTTATTTGGGAATAAGGTTGTTGCAAACAGAATTTGTAAAAATAGAATGAGAGCATAGTGGAGGCCGGTGTCCTCATGAGAAAGGGAGAGGAGGAGACTTGGACAGAGGGAAGATGGCCACGTGATAGAGGCAGAGGTTGGGGTTCTGCTGCCGTAACCGGAGGGCCACTGAGGATTGCTGACCACCCGGGAAGCCAGGAGAGATGCATGGACTTCTGGACTCCAGAACTGTGAGGCAATAAATTTCTGTTGTTTTACGCCATCTGTTTGGTAATTCGTTGTAACAACCCTAGTAAATGAAGGTATTTGGTTACAGGACTCTTCAAGAGATAAGATCTAGAAGTTCTTCTTTTGACACATATAAAACAACATCACTTGATTTGCTCCTGCTACATGTACATAGCCTAATGAGTCCTAAACTTTTTTTTTTGGCATCATGTAAATCATTCCTACAAGAACTTGAGTGGGAATATTACATCAAATCCTTTAATATTAGGAATATTTAAAACAATCATTTTGCGATAGGAAATTTTTCTGAAGAAATAATTTTTCTTGGTGATTTGCTTACTTAACATTTAAAAATTAGAGTCCATCATTTATGTAAAGAGATACATTTTCAAAAATTTTACAAATTTTTAAATTTAACTTCATTTGCTTTGTGCCTTACACAGAACAGGATCTCAATAAATATTTGTTGACTAAATAGAGAGTTTTGGTTTTTTTTTCGTATTTGGAACCCTACATTATTGGGCTTTAAATATCGGTAAAACATAATTATTAACAGAGAAAGTATCCCAGTATTGCCAGCTTCCAGATGACGTACAGTCTAGAATCCACTGGAGCTTTGAAGCTCATGAGGGCCCAGCCAGATCTAAGCTGCACAGTTCTCTGCATTCAGATGTGCTGTGGATCTTTTAGTGAAAATTATCAGTACTTTTACATTTTGTGTAAAATTTTTGCAAACATCAAATATTTAGGAAAATACAGGGACAACAAAGAAGAAGAAGAAAAAAACATGTTCTTACAGCTGCCTAATTTCTTCTTAGGAAGTTTTCAAAATGAATTATATAACTGAAAACGAATAAAATGTCACATTATTTAGTATTAGCTGATACTATCATATTAGGTATTGCGTCCTACAGTCTCTAAAATGTATTCTCATAAGGCCAGCTTTTGTTAATGTGTTCAAATATAAATTATAGAATTATTATAGAATACTGAGTGAAGATATTTAGCTACTTTGGGGAGGGTATTTTACTAATTAACTAATTAAGCAACTTTAGAACATGCTAGTTCACTTCAAT
>PVIY010008846.1:0-75088 GCA_004026745.1 Myrmecophaga tridactyla | reverse complement strand
GATGGGATTGTGTCTGAACGTACAATTTCTGTGGGAAAGACAGATAAAAGAAGCAACTGATTAAGTTATGCTAACCACAGAAACTGTTGAAATGAAACTCTATCCACCAGCAAGTATACCGTGTTAATGATGGATACTATGGTTAAGACATTATGTTTGAATTAAAACTGCAATTTGTCTTCTTCAGTTCTTCTGGACACTGGTTTTATTTTACATATTTTAATTCAGGAAAAGTTTCCTCTTACCAGGTCATTGTTATCAAAGCAGACATCAGGCCCTTTTCGGTATCTGGGCTGCTTAACCATATCACAAGGATCTGGACCGTCAGCTAAAAAGACCTGTTAAGGAATATGATGCGATTTAAAAATATATACATATAAGAAATACGATATATTTGTTTTCCAAAGTAAGCAGGAGACATCGATGTTGTGACTCTAGTCTAACATAACTGGCTTAACCCATTTGTAAACAGGACTTTTGAAGTTGTTATCAGTTAAGGTGTGTGCAGACTGAATGCGGGAAGGCTTGGGTTGAAATCCCAATAAGCAAAGGAAATTAGACACAGAAAAGAGAAGCCACAGGGAGCAGCTAGAAGCTGGAAGTGAATGTAGTCTGGAAGAAACAGGAGAAGATGTCACCATGTACTGCCATGTGATAGAAAAGCCAAGGAACCCAAAGCTTGCTGGCCAGCCAGGAGATCCTGACCCCAGGAGGAAGCAAGCCTTCTAGCCTTGCCAATCAATTCCTTTTGTTAAACCAAGCCATTGCATGGCATTTGTTTCATATGTTAGGAAACTAAAACAGATAATGCTTCAAAAATAAAAACAATTAACATAAGCCCTAATGAAAGATATAGGTGACTGCCTATCTTGTTTTTTTTTTTGCTCTAACAGAAAACAGTCAACCATTCAGCAAGGACCAAAATTACTACATTTTGCATTTCAAAATTGTTACAGTGCCTTACATTCCATAAATGTCTGTAACAAGGACTGGAGATGAAGGTTCAGTTGTCACATGAAAATAAATTGGTTTGAACAATTCAATTATAATTATAAGATTATTTTAATATGTTATATATGTCTCTTTATATCTGATATATATAGAAAACTGAAGAAAAATCCTTTTTACTCATAGTTTATAAAATTGTACATGGGATATAACATCAAATTTCTACTAAAACTCAAAATACTACCAGTTTGATTACATTTCCCTGAACAATTATTTCAACAATATATATTATTTATTATTATTTATAAGTTGTAAAGTAATGTTCCTATCAGATCAGTGTAAATGTAGCAAAGAATGCTTAATATAAATTAGTGAGCTTCCTGTGGCCCCATAGAATATCCTGTCTTAGGGGTGAAGCAACATTCCCATTTTCCCGGACAGATTTAGTTCTAGAAAAGAAAGTATCCTTTGGTTTTCCTCTCCAAACTAACCCTAATGCTAAAAATAGTTTTGATGGTGAAACAAAGCTTAACCTCAGCTCCTTTGTTAAATTAACATTTATTGATTCTGCACAAAGGGTCTGGGGTTTAACTAAAACTTCACAAACATTATTCAGTTAATTTTCAAAGGAAGTTTTCACAATACTCTCTTTTAAAGAAGTGAAAACTGAGATGACAAAACTCAGATGACACGATGCATTTATTTTTCTTAAAATGTTGGCTTATATTCCTGAATGATCTTCAATTAGTACTTTAATTAATCATTCGCATAAGCAAAACATTTTGAACTCTTTTAATTCTACTAATTATACATTACTGGTGTCATCCTCGTTTTCCCTTGGTAAATACGTTGACACATTCCATTCAAGGTAAACATAATCACACAGTACTGAAGCCGAAAAAAGTAAGATATAGTTGACTCTATAGAGTATGGCTCCATTTTTGATGTTTGACAACTTTCAACTCCCTTTGCCCTCTGCCTTCTCTGAGCAAGCTGACAGGAAATCCAGGAGCTCCTTCCTTTGATACCATGATGAAGTTGAAGCCCACAAGGTCCATTCTACACAGGCAGAAACCCAGCACCACTGTCTAGCCACCACAAAACCACAGAAAACTGTGGTTTTCTGAAGTCTTTTTGGATCTGTCAGGGAACCTGCCCTGCCCTCTCCAGAAAGACTTATTATGTGAATAATAAGCCTTCTCGTACTGAAATGGTACATGTGTGGCATCATCAGCCACATTTTTGGTGAGAGATTCTTCCTGCCTTTGTGAGTGACCATAATATTCTTTAAGATATTTCTCTTCATGAGCATAAACAAAGTGACAAGGTTAAGTAATACATTACTCTAAGACAGCTTTCTGTTCTTGGCATCTCTGATGTCAAAGGATACAAGTCTGCTCTGCTTGTATGAGCAATCGCGTGTCACAGGGACATGTTCCTTTGCTCTCGACCATTATGAATATTAAATTGGTGTTCATAAGCTTTTCCACATGAAAGATTCTGTAAAATAAATATTAAAAACATCACAGAACATTAACATGATGCTGGAGAAAATATTTCAAGGATTTTTCACATGAGAAAAAGAAAATATGACATTTTGAAACACAAAGCATCACCAACATCAAAATGAGAATGATTTTAAAGAGAAAGATTACCATTTTAATTTATTAGCACACATATGACCTCTCTCAAATGAATAGTAAAAAACTGCAACAGAAGATGTAACCTTTGTTTTCTAAGTGCTATTCCTCATAAAATAAGCAGTATTTATTGTGCTAAAATTCTTGGAAAAATGAATTGATTTAACATATTTAAAGAATTATAATATTTAGCACTGAAAATATGCCAAAGTTACCTTATTTTACATATATATAAACTGAGCACAAAAGCGGTGACTTAAACTGCCCAGTTAATTAATGGTAAACTAAACTTTCTATACAAAATGGTAACTTCTAGCCACATGTGGCGATTGAGTACAGGCATAAATCCTTTTATTGTGCTTTGCCTTATTGAGCTTCGTAGAAACTGCATTTCTTACAAATGAAGATTTGTGGCAACCCGTGCCAAGCAAGTCTATTGGTGCCATTTTTCCAACGTGTGCTCATTTGTGTCTCTGAATCACAATTAAGGTATCTACGTTGGTTTTTAGACATAATGCTATTGCACATTGAACAGATAATAGTATAGTGTAAATGTAACTTCTATATGTACTGGGAAACCAAAAAATTCATGTGATTTGCTCTACTGCAGTGGTCTGGAACCAAATCCTCACTATCTCCAAGGTATGGTTATATTTGAAAATGCAGCAAGAGAGAATGGACATAAATTTTAAATTTTTATTTAATTTTAAATGGAATTGAAATAGCCACCAGTGGTTGATCTTTACTAGATTAGACAACACAGATGTAAATAGGATCAAGATTTTTAGACTCTATCCACTGTTTTGCCCACACCTTAAGCTGTCTCTGCCTTTTTTGGAAGGCAATACAAAAAATGTAGGTGTTAATTAAAATAATTTCTTTATGATTATACATTTTTCAAAAAAGTGGATCTTGTTTCTTTTCTCCAAGTGGAAAGCATAAAATCAGAGGAAATCATGAGTCAACTTAATGTTTTGATTACATTGATCTTTACAACTGAAATTTCATCAGTTCTTTAAGCCCACGTTGCTTAATGAATAAATTAATAAAAGGCCACAGGATTTTGAAACTATTTCTGATGTACCCGCCAAACAGGCTAGAATTTTGTTTCCTAAAGTTGGTGGGCTGATGGTAAATCTAGAGAGTCTGCTGTTTCCTGAGCTCATGCCTGACTCCTACCCTTTCCTCTCCCTCCTCAACTTGCACTAAAGTAGGTCATAAAATCTTACTATGACAGTTACAAATTCATGCTAGTTTCAGTTAATTCCCTTCTTGGGAATACTCTGTTATAAACTTCTTTTCTGATCCCCCGGTAACTTTGACTATTCCAGCTTTTCCATATTCTCAGATTACTTGGCCTTCTCATATTCCCTCTTCTCTGTGTTAACATTTCTTATAGAACATGCTGCCCTCTCCTCTTTCGCGCAGTCTCTGAAAGCAGTGTGATCCAGTTCTGTGCTTTGTAACCTGTGACTGTCTGCTCCTTTCTCCTGAGGTATGGGTTATCACTTTCTTCACAAAACTTCACAATTCCCCATCTCACCTTTCTCCTCCCTCCCACTTAACCAAATGAAATTTGCCATATCTTCCAAAAAAAAAAAAAGAAAAGTAACAAATCCAAGTTATTCTCTCCGACTGCAATCCCATTTTTCACTCATTATCCAAGTTAAAGAGTAATTTATGCATCTGTCCTACACTTTAAATCTCAGGTAATCTGGTAAATTACTGTAATGTCACAATTCCTAAAAAGGAAACTAAAGAAAGAAAGGTTAATAAAACCATATATATCATGGCTATTGGTTCATTATAGAAGGACTCAGTGAATACATGTATTTGTTTCAGATTTTACGGTGTTTTGTGGCTACTGTCTGCCTACCTTTACCTTTACCTTAAGAAACAATATTTTCACCTAGTCCTTCAGTTTCAAATTAAAGATATACCCAATTCTTCATGTCAGTGAAGATAAAAAGGAACAACAAACAAACACAAAAGACCCAGAATATCTTCTTGTAAGCCTTTAGTTACCACATATAAAAAGAAATTATATATTTAGTTTAGAATTATTTAATATAATTCTATAACTTTCACTATATTAGAAAATGTTTAATATGCATTCTTTTACGCAAAAAATACACTAAAATATCATCAAATTTCTCTATGTTCTACTTAAAAGTGGAAGCAAATTATCTTGGTCATTTAACTATTACTAGAATTGAAAGAATTACAACTTAACAAAGTTAGAATTAACTTTTTACACTGTTAATTTTAAAAGCCTACACAAGGCAGGCCACAGTGGCTCAATGGCAGAGTTCTCGCCTGCCATCCTACAGACCAGGGTTCGATTCCCGGAGCCTGCCCATGCAAAAACAAACAAACAAACAAAACCCTACACAGACACTGAAGATCTTTACAGATAACTATATCTCATAGACAAACACAACCACAATCTCTACCATTGTCTGCAGTGATTATGAAGGCGAATACAATTATTTAGCAAAATGGGGCTACCCCAGATAATAAAGAAACAGATTACCTGGAACAGTTTCCACAGTCTAGTACACCACTGAACGATTTACTATCATTGTCGAAGAAATACTGGGTTTGTTCAGTAATGCAGCTCTGCTTTGACAGGGAGGTTGTGAAGTCATCGTCCTCCATCTCGACTGTGAGAGTTCAAACAAAGACCACCATCATGAGAGGCACACTGGAGTCAGTGCCCCAGAGTTCTCCTCCCTCATTGAGCAAATGGGTAAGGGCAGGGGCCACTGGTGGCTTTCTGACTGCCGTATAATACAGTGGCAGCAGCCAATGGGTCACCAGTAAATATCAATAGGATGAACTAATTCAAATACATAAGAGCTATGAAATGAGGCCAGTGCAAACTAAGAAAGTTTTCTAAAGCCTTGAGAAATATTGGATGAATGAGTGCAACCTACAAAAGTATCTGATGGCTGGATACTAATTCTCTGTCTCAGACACATGCATATATCACACACACATACAGTTAAACTCAGCACAACCCAGAGAAAAAATTTTAATTTTTAACAAGACAGTGTCTGGACATTGACATACCTGCCTCAAGAAGTCGTGGAAAAGTCAAACTCAAGAGAAACTGCTGTAGAATAGACCTAAATTTTAAAAATGAATAATTATTTATGAAAATCTGGATATTTTCTTTTATAAATTTATAATAAAAATCAGTATTTTTGTACAACATTGTTCTGACATATGTATATACATACATGTACGCACAGATTTCTTTATCAACTTTTTTTGGGAAAAATTTTTGAGAAACTTTTAATAGGAAGTTTAACAGTTTTTTATATATAAATATTTATTAAATTATACAAAAGATGCTAACTCTTAGAAGAGTTATAACTCTTATTAGAATCTTTTGTGTAAGAAGTTATGAGTCTGGTCAGGACCAAGAGAGGTGGATAGATAAATGAAGAGGACTTATTGTAGAAAAATAAGTCTGAGAGAAGGAGTGTTATCATTTGAGTATAATGGTTTTCGCACCCACTATTTTCTCCTTATTTTAGTTTATGAGATCGTAGCAAAAAAAACAGACAAAACAAATGAAGCCCACTTTGTCTGTGACATCAGTGTGTCACATGCAAACTTTACATGATAGGATATATTTGTGACTACATAATGCAACATTCATGAATTAAAATACATACATTACATATGGGGGATTAGGAATATTGCCATTTTATATTATATAATAATTGAGCCAAACATTACTAAATCAATCAATATTGGATTTTAAAAAGGGGGAAGGGATTATGGCCAGAAAATAGCACAAAACAGTAAATGATTTCCAGGATCATTAAGACATTCACAATACCTACTTAAATTAATATATAACTACCCTCATCACAGAAGAAAACACCTTTTGTCACAGTTTCTTTTTTCTTTCAGAAAAACATGGGGTTTTTAATCTAAAAGTACCAGTCTTCTTTTCTAAATTAATAAAATTAGCTGGGAAATGTAAACATCAAATGAACAGTACAGATGAAACTACACGGAATAAGACTTGGACAATACAGTAGGATGATGAGAAAGAAGGGAAGAAGGAAAGAATAGAAGAAGGAAAAAAGGAAGGAAGGGAGGAGGGAGGGAGAAAGTAAGATAATGAATCCCAAACACAACAGGTTTAATAACTTCACTGACTAAAACTAAACAATGAGAAGTCTTATTTTCCAGACTTCCCACAGTGCCTCAATACACAGTTTGAGTGACTTAGTTTCAAACATGGTTGGGGTGCAGATGGAAAGTGAGGGGAGTAGAAAGAATTAGATCCATTTCAGCAACACGATGCCTCTGAAATATGTCAATCCTTGTATTAATAATAAAGAGGCAGAAAGTTAAGATATCTTGTCATGAATTTGATCAGTGCAGACATTTAATTTGGATATTAAAGGCAACAAACAGTAACGTTATATAGAGCAATACACCTCAAAGTTAAGAAATTGAGTCTAACATAAAGAAAAATACAGACAAAAAGAGCTTCAACAGATTCGTAGAAAAAAGGAGCCTCTGAAAGGGTTGTTTACCTGAGCATTATGCTGTTTTCATATGAAAAACTGACTAATTTTAAGAAGTTTTACAATGATCATTTAAGGAAACTATTTATAAATATTATGAGAATGTGTTATAGTAAATGGAAAAAATAATTCCCATAAGAAAAAGTTACATGTTAGATAACCCCTATATTCATCCATTTTGCAACTATACCAGAGCAAAATTTTTTTCAGTACTAGTAAAACTAAAATTGACTTACCAGGCAGCAGCAGTAGCCCACCAGCCAATGTGTAATATGTCTGCTATTGATGGCTATAAAATAGAATTAAAAAGTCACTGTGTAAGTCTAGCATGTGCACGTCCCCCGGAGAAGAACTGATGAGCTGATAGTAGATATTACTGACCACATATGCGGAGCGATGCCCTGCTCCTTGTTTTGGGGCAGCACCAGGCTCACACACTGACTGATAATCGTACGATTTGTTAAAAGCATAAACTGATATATTAACAAGGTGT
The DNA here is from genome assembly GCA_004026745.1 of Myrmecophaga tridactyla. Taxonomy (NCBI): domain Eukaryota; kingdom Metazoa; phylum Chordata; class Mammalia; order Pilosa; family Myrmecophagidae; genus Myrmecophaga; species Myrmecophaga tridactyla. Next base: position 67,457 of record PVIY010008846.1, on the reverse strand, counting down.
CTCATCAAGCTGGGGTCGATCTCTCCAAAAAATCTTCCAATCTGGTACAGAAAAAAATAAAATAAAATAACATAAAGTTTTACATTTAAGCCAAATAGAAATATCTGAACCAGTACAATGAAAAGAAATAATACCAAAAAAATTGTGAATTAAAATTACTCAGAGTTCTTGGTGCCTGCCCATGCAAAAAAAAAAAAATTACTCAGAAGCTTAAAAATAAAAGCAAATAATCAACCCATGACACTGAAAGAACTGAAGTGAGATTATGTTTTCATTACTCAGTAGTTCTGTGTGATACATTATTTGTGGAAGGCGTGAATGCAGATTACTAAACATTAAAGTCACAAACTGAATGTCTATAAAGGAAGAGAAAAGTAGCCTAATAATAGAAGTGGGTCGAACTAGACAGAGAAAAGGAATTTGGGAGGATTGTGGTGAACTCAACAACTCACATCTAATGGGGCAAACTCTCATCAGTTCCAGCCCATAAAATTGTTATTCCAGAAAATGTTCCCAAGTTGAGAGGTCCTTGTCTTTTCTTTTTTAAAAGAGAAGCCAGAAATGTAGATTCAGAAATGAAATTAAGTGGCAACTCATTGAAATTTGTTTAAAATTCTTTGTGAGACAAACAGTCTATGTGCTGTCAATTTGCAAGTTTGGGTCAAGAAATTTCATCAGTTTCAAACCAGCCATGTTTTATGTTAGACATTATTTACTGATAAATACTAAATATGTGAAAAACTTCTAAATTTCTGTCAGATAGGAAATAAAAAGTTCATGTCGTGTTAAAATCCCTAACTGTATGTGTTAAAAGTAACTGTTAGCACCAGGAAGAAAAATTAACTAATCAATATAGAAGAAAAACCTAGATTTAGCATGCATATCTTAATTGTATACATTGAATTATACAATTCAGTTTAAATAATAAATGAAAATTTATTTTATGGGAGACATAAATCAACTCATGTTTATAATGGTTTGAAAGAGTCTCTTTAGTGTTAATCAGGGAAACATCATTTGGGAGCTCTGGTTCTCTCCCACTTTAGGCACATACCTGGTTAGTGTAATCATCATGATTTGCCATCAGAAGAAATCCACCGTCGTCTAGAATCACACAATCCATTACCTGACAAAATAAATGTAAAAATTGGCACATGTTTAGCAATATCAGGAGGTTGCATCACCATTACTCCTTAATGTGTGATTGGTTAGAACAACAAAAATAGGAGACAAATTCAAATGACTATAAATGAAAGGCTGGCTTTGATTCACTACTTTTTACACAGCCCTCAGGGATTGATAATCCACTGTCATCTGTCCAGGTAAGGGTCAATTTAGTCTGAACAAATCATAGAAAAATTAGACACAATCTTTTTGTTATTCCAGGGTCATTTAAATGATTCAAGGAACTGCATAGACCAAATAATTTAATTTTGCAATTTGTTTATATTTTAAACACATACTTAAGATTTTGACAGGAAAGACAATCAAAACAAAATAAGTTTGAAGACATCATGTTTTCTGGACTGAAGAGAAAACAAAAAACAACAAAAAGAGCAGTATGAGGCTATTTAAAACTACTTTATATTTTTATATTAAAAATGTTGGGGGCAGGCCACGGTGGCTCAGTGGCAGAGTTCTACCTGCCATGCCAGAGACCTGGGTTCAATCCCTGGTGCCTGCCTATGCAAAAAAAAAAAAGTTTGGTCAGATAATTGGAGATCATTCCCATATAGTATAAATTATCACATAGTTCAAATCATGTTTACATGCATGAAACAATTTAATGATTTTTATTTAATAAAGTTAAAATTAAAGCTTTGTTTTCATCACATTTGAGGACATCATAAATTCCATTTTCCTAATACGGAAGCAGCTTATAAAAATCTTTACACTAAAAATGGCTACTAAATAATCTATGTAAAATGGATAGCCTTTAAAAATCAAATTATTGCTTTAAGATTTCACAGGGCTAGGGGAGAGAGAGAGAGAGACAGAGAGATGCTGTGAACCTCCTTTGCTTCCCTGGAAATATATAGAAATACACAAAGCACTATAAGAAAGCAGTGGAATTTAACATCCTTAGGACATCTTCAAATTTTAAGCAAGAAAATCTCATATTTGCTTTTTCAATTTCTCAAACATAAATAGACCTTTATTAAATTATATGGTTACAGAATTTTATGATAAATTATAAAATTGCAGAGTTTAGTTGGAAATATTTTCCCATCACTATAAATGAAGTATGAATACATAAATTTAGAGAGAGTGCTAAAGATGGATGAGAGAAGGCAGCAAACATATGCATTAATAAACGATGAGAAGATAAGGATGCTTTGGCCTGAAACTTCTCATTAAGAAGTAAAGCTAAGGATAAATATGTAAAAAAGAATTTATCCCAAGTGAGACTGAAAACAATTCAGTCCATATTGATATGGCTTTCTTATACTTCCCCATAATATTTAAATTAAAAAAAAAATAGGAGCAATGAAGGTTAGGAACTTGGGAATTAAAAATATGATGCCAGTTCTTACATAATGATCCGTTCCCATTTCTACAGAGTATTTTCTAGCATTCGGCTAAAACTTACTGCATCTTCTTTTAATTATTAAACTCTTAAGAAGACTAACAGGAAAACAAATTTTAGTTCAAATAAATTTATTGTAAAGAGTTTTCTTACTTCACTGTTTCTTTTGCAGTCACAAACTGGACCCGCACACTGAAAGACACAATTATTTTATCAACTCACATTTTAAAAAAAATCTGGATTTTAATTACTTCATATTAATTAGTAATATGCATAATTAGAAATATTAGAATAATTTATCTATTAAGCAAAATTAAATGATATTCTGTCCATAAGAAAAAAAGATGATAGTTTTACCTTTAAAATTAGGATACAGACATTTAGATTTTGAAGTTATACATGGAAAGATTTTTCTTTTTAAATTCAGTTGCATTAATTGGCTAATTTAAACAAAGAAAATCTTTGAAAAAAGGAATTCATAATTCTGTCTCAATGAAGCATCACTGAAAATTTATTTTGCTACTGTAAAAGATGCTTACTGTTTTTTTTCCCACCCTACACCTTTGAGATTATTAAGTGTAGCACAAGAATTTAAAAAATTTTATATCTTACCGGATCTCTTATTGAAGTTTTGGTAAAATTCTCTATCCAGGAATTTACATCAATTTTAATTCCAACAACTGAAAAATTATGTAAAAACAAATGGATACATGTATTTACAGAAACTACAATTCTCATTTAGCTATTTTTCTACTAACGTTAAAAACTCCTACGCAGGCAAATCTAAGTTTCTTGAGATAAAAAAAATATGTATGTCTAACTTCAGGTATACGTTGAAAAATTGCTTTGTGTTGATTTAAAAGACTTAATTAGCTGCAATACAATCTTAGTTACATGATAATGTAGGCAGTTTCTACAATAGCAAATAAATGAATTGAATAGAATGCTTATTACAGAGATACACTTCTTTGGGTCTTCATGAAGTACAACTAATAGCTCTTAAACTATTACATAAACTTTAATTTTTATTCACAAAACGTGTGAATACATCTGCCATAACATGGCCAATTAGCAAATATAGTAAACTAAGGGAAATGAAAATGTTAATTGTTGGGGATAGCCTTAAAAATATGAGGTCATTCAAATGCTGGTTATTAGAGGCTTTGCTAACCCCAGCAGGGCACACAGTAAGTCCTCATGAGAGTGAAGGAGTAAATAAACGTAATGGAACCACTTTTGGGTTAACACTGCCCACAGGGGCAGGAAGGCAATCGCACTTCTCGATTTGGTCTCTCTAATATAAACTCTTTGTAAAATCCAAACAATACCAAATCATACAATAACAAAAAGCAGTCACTTTACTTTTTTATTGTAGCCACACCCTCCAGCCCTCTTTCAATATCCATCGATCCTTAGTTTTACTAGGTTTCCACATTTGTTAGCTTTATCTGTTTGCTTTTACCAAAAGTCGTGTTTATATAATTTTTATTGCACTTTTTTATAGAGACCTACTTAGCTCTTTTTCACATAGTAGTTTATGGTATAGATAGTCCATAACTTATCTACCTTCTCCCCCACTTTAGCTTTCCATGTTTAAATTATTACAAATATGTATATCACTGGCCATGTATCTTTATGTGCATTTGAAAGTGTCTTGTAGGATAGATTTCTAGAGGTAGGATTACTGGATCAACCCAGCAATTACAATGTTGCATTTAAAATTTTGATATATTATACTAAATTGACTCCCAAAATTTGTACCAATGATGTATAAAATAACATCTTTTCTGTAAATTCCTCAACTCTATGTATCATCAATCTGATTTTATCCCTACTTTATTTTAAATTAAAGTTTTCTGATGACCTAATTATTGTCCTTTTATAATATAAATATCTAGTCACACTTGATTTTTATCATAACTTGTCTATGCTTATGTGTGACATGCATGCTTACCTGCAGGCTTAAGGAGTTTTCCTTGGATATATATTTCTACAGCTTTGCTTACCATAATGCCTGATTCATAGGCACCAGGCCCACTTCCTAAAAAAGAAAAGAAAGAAGATAAACCTAAATAGATAAATCAAACTATTACATTTAATTTATTTTAAGACATATAGATTGATAGTGTTTTGCATAAATATTCTAATCTAGATACGCTACAAAGACTGGTCTTTTCCACCTTTCTTTTTCTTCTATATACCAGGTCAATTAGAGTGCCCATGCATTGGCTTGTATAAAAATGGCTTTGGGATGTGAATTACTCTGCTTGGCTGCTTCCATATACATAATATAATGAATGCACATGGAATTTCTGCTCCATGACCTTTGCTAAAATGTTGGGGACAATGCTGCAGTAAAGTGATAAGGATTCCAATCTTGGATTCATAAAACTGACTTTGCCTTTTGTAAGATGTACGCCCCTGGACAAAACTCTGAAATTCTCTGAACTTCAGTTTCTCCATTTGTGAAAATGGGAACAAATATTACTTACTTTGGAAGTGTCGGAGAGTTAAATGAGATACAACTTGGGGAAAGAACATCTAAAATATTTTAAAACATGGGCTATTATTAATTTTTATAAATATTATCAGAGAATACTGATAAAAGTAGTCAATTTTTCCACCTTAATTTATGAAAGCATTCTTCAATACATATTCAGTTTGTGAAATGAAGGATTATCTACATATATTTCTATGTATTCTCATGCCTGGTAGCCATGAAGTTAACTATATGCTTTCTCTACATTATTGGATTACTGTTTCTTGTGTATGCATTTTACTTCTTCAACAGAATGGATATTTCTTTTCTTTCTTTCTAATGCCTCATGTTTATATATACTCAACAATGAATCTTCTGACCAGTTCACATAAAATATCTTGATTCCTGGTAAAGCAGGTAGCAGCATTAATTTACAAAAAAAAAAAGCTGTGAGAGGATTGAATTCCAAAGCAATACTTACTGTTAAAGTGGGGAGCAGTAAAAACATAGTTGTCATTATCCAGGCTCCGCTTATAGAAGCTGTCCTCATATGTCTCTGGGTTTTCTTGCCAATTTTCTCCAGCCCTAGGGAGTGAAATGGCTCATCATTTGTATTCTTTCATCTACCTGATAACCAACCTGCTTTTCCCTTTGTGGATGTCACTGAGCTTTACAGAAGTGACTGCATCTCAGGTATGTCTAAAGAAATGAGTGGTAATTGGTGGTGTAAATGATACTCATTACTAAGCAATAGATCAGCATAGAACTATGTTAAGAATATGAAAAAGCTGAATTCTAGTCTTAACTCTTCCATTTACTAGCCAGGTCATCATGGTGAAGTCAATGAATAAGTCAATTAATATTAACAAGACTGGGTGCCTACCTAGTCCACTTCACAAAACTGTTCTGAAGAGACAGATGCATCAGAAACAGAGATAGATGTATCAGAAAACAATGAAGTTCTACCTAAATATTAATAATAAGCTATAATTATTATGTTCAGTCTCCATCTACAAAAAGAAAAATCTCTTTAAAAATCTCTTAAATTTTGTTATAAATAGCTATGATAATCAGAGATATCCCTGAGGAATCCTATGATGATATTCAGAGAAATGGAATGTTTTTAATAATATGAGTGCTTTAAATAATGGCGTACATTCAATTTACTAATATGACCAGTTTCTCTGAAGAATGGCTTCCTTCTACAGTAATGTATTGATTCCTAACAAATGTCTGTTGTCAGGCCCTGAGTTTTACAGATATTATTTGAACTTACTCTTTGGGATAAACTCTGGTAATCCCACCATCAGTCACAACAAACCGTGCTTTCACTCCCTTGCTAGAACAGAAGACAAAAGGAAATTTTTTTATGCAATTTACTCCGTGTAAGATATTAAGTTAGGTGTTGCTGATATGAAGAGAAATAAAATTAGTCCCTAAAATGAAGGAGGCCAAAGTAAATATATAAATGTGAATGAACATATTTTGAGAGTTAAAATATCTGTGAAGTAAATACTTAAATGCTTACGGAAGGCATCCAGAAGGAAATGACGGTGGAGCTGCGTTTAGAAGATGGAATAGAGTTAACAGGGATGAGAAGGAAGTAGGAGGAGTATGTGTAAGGGAAAGTTGGTGGAGAAGAGTGATAGTGTTTGATGTGATAAAAGCATAAAGGCATAAAGTGGGAAACAATAGGTGGTAAGGTTTCAAACAAAAGTTTCTTAAGAATGGTCAGCTCTTGACAGATCTTGGAATCCATGCTAGAAAGCTTCACTTCTAGAATCAAATTTTGGAAATAAGACTCTGGAAAGTAAGAACTGTATGGAAAATAAATAGGTAGAAGAATGGGAAGCACTAAAAGCAAAAAAAAAACCTGTTATGGTAATTTCTCAGAAATGAGACCTTTAGGACCTTGGATATAAAGAGGAGGAAAACATTGTTAGGAAAAATATTTAGGATTTTGTGACTGAAAACGAGGTGGGAAAGAAGTTATAAGTGAAAATTATATTCAGATATCTCAATTTCTTGATGGGTTCAAGGGAAGTGCTATTAGAAAGTAACTGAATATTCACAAAACATCCTATTTTACCACTAACAAAGAAACACGTGTGAACATGCTTATTTAATTTGGTATATTCACACTGAAGCGTATGTACATGTAAAACTGAATACTGGCATATATTAGTATTGATATATACACACTACTGAATGTGCGATTGTTAACAAATGCAAAATGGAATTATTGCAAAAGATAAGTAATAAACTTTAAATTTATGAGATCCATTTTCCAAGATATTTCCCCAGAGAGAGACTAAATTGAAATACGGAGTATGCATTTTTTTACTAATAAGGAAAGGATACTCACATGTTTTTCTGCTTACTCCAGTAATTTTGGACAAGTTCATTTGTAAACCCTGCATCCAGCAAGATTCTATTAATCAAGTCCGTGTTACCTAACAGCAAAAGGATATCCTCAATTACAGCCACACAGTTTTTAATCAAGATAATAATTAAACAAATATATTCTTTATTTCCAAAGGAATTTAGATTGGATGATATTTTTATGAATTTAAAAATATATCCTATATTCATTTTCTACCTGTGTCCTGTGTTTTAAATATTCATCTTGCCTCACATATTTTTCAGGACATTTGCAGAATTAGTAGAGGAAAAGCCATTTCTGAATGAGGCAAATTATTTTTTAAAACTTTATCAAAATGATATCTGAAATAGGCTGTGCCAGGAAACAATGAGGCAACAGCATTCTCCTTTTTGATTCTTGGTTTTGGAAACTGGTAATGGTGATTACCAACCATCTCAACCTCATAAACTATTAAAAGATACATGAGTGTGCGCGCACAGATGTCTGCATTTGTCAAGTAAAAACGTTGGAGAAAAAGTTACTATTTTCATCTTCATTTCTTATAAGAAAGAGTATTTAAATTCTCCTTCATTCCTAAACACCAGATAGAGTAAAACCTTTGAATAAATTTGACTTAAACATTACATTGTGCCTTTTAAAAAACTTTAGTCAAGGATCAGAAGACCTTATCAAAAATGAGCTCCAGTCCATAAGGAGAAGGAGCAGAGACTTCAGGTTGTCATTTCTGGAGTAATTTAGTTCAAGTTCAAAGGTGATGGAGAAAATAGATAATGAGGAACAAGAATACATTAACACACATTCCTAGACAAAGAACTTTGCTTTCTTCTTCCCTTTCTCCTGACTTTTCTCTTCTAAACTACCTAAACTCTAAAATAATCTGTAAATGCCACCTGAAACTTCATAGTTATGATAAAATCTCATTATATTCAGCTGAGGAAGGTATGGTCTTATGTAATAACCTACTTCTATAAGAGGTGGAGGTGAGTATCCTGGGAAGTGTTTTAGTTGGTTTTAATTATTTTAATATATATTTTCACCTGGGATTAAAGGATTTATTTAATCCATATTTTAGACTGCATTTCAATTAATTCTAGGAAGTCTATCTTTTATGATATTATTTTAGAAATGGAATCACTTTTTAAATAGTCCATTTCGAAAGTGAGTTATATATTTTAACTCTCTCAATTCCTTTTAGGTAACACAACTAAAAATAAATGAGACTATTATTTTACTTTGTGAAATAAATCGATGTCACAAATAATTTTATATTTTTGTCCATGTTTTCATCATGCTCAAAGACTAAAATGTGCCTTGAAATATGTTCCCTGCAGCTGATATATACAGGGATTATCAGTATTAAGCTTTACCATTTTACATATACACACAGAGTCACAATCTCATTTTTATATTGGCTCAAGAACAAAGACGGATATATAGAAGAAAATCACTTGACATCATAAACATTCAGGTGGGTTAATTTAACATAAACACAGGTAACATTTTAATTTCTCTAGTGGGTTAAGGATTTTTATAAAGCAAAATTAACTTGACTGTACTCCTTTGAAAATCTGTTTGGATCATCGTTAGATTTTAATCACTTATATCTACTTTTAAATTTAATTGTATACTTTATTTGATAACACAAGGTAAAAAAATAATTGAGAAAAAATCTGTAATATACAACATAGACCAAAGTGTAAATTATTTTATAGCTATCAAATCATTATAACATGGTTGTAAATCATCTCAAGCATCTATTGGATTATAGGGGAGGCAGATGACAGATTAAAGGTGAGGTGAAATGAAGGAAAAAACTGATGAACAAACAATAGTATATGTACTTGAACCTAAATTACTAAAATAATTTTGCTTAAACATATTCATACTTCCCTAGGACCTAGAAGCAATGAAAGAAAAGAATGATTCTGCTGTTTCCTATGTTCTGAAGCTTTATTCTGAATGTTAAGACAAACATATGACACACTCCTTTCCTTTGCAAGGCATATGGAAGTGCCATATAACCTTCCAGCAAACTGAAGGAATACTTGGCTGTTGAGAGTGGCTCTTTGAGGCTACTAGCTAATTCATACCAAAGTAGAGACCCTGGAAAAGCTATTTCTTCCAGTATGAGATAACAGGCTTGAGAGACAGCTTTAGGAAGAAGGGTTTTGAATTTTTTTTTTTATAATTGATAAAGTTATATATAAAAAAGCTTTGTTTAACCCTTCCTGCCAGAAATTAAAATAATTAAGAAAAAAAGGAGGAGAAAATAGAGAGAGAAGCAGGAAGATAAGAAGAGGAAGCGAAAGGGGGAAGAAAGAAGTCAATCCTTTGTGCCCTTTTTTTTTCAACTTATGTATTTATGATGTTGATTTTCGCCATGCAGTTGTTTTTCCTCTATTATTTCTCATTCACAGTACATTATTTTTCGTGCTAGCAATTTACAAGAAATAGGTTATTTTTTAGGGAAAAAACAATTAAGATGTTTAAATGTTTTAAAAATCAATAATCTATAAATCTTTATGAAGCCTCAAAGTATGAACGACACAGATTTTTCTGAAAGACAAAAAATGAATGGTTAAAATACAATTGCAGGGGGTGGGCCATGGTGGCTCAACAGGCAGAGTTCTCGCCTGCCATGCCGGAGACCCGGGTTTGATTCCCAGTGCCTGCCAGTGCAAAAAATTAAAATTAAAATTAAAAAAAAATACAATTGCAGGGTGTAAAGGTGGCTCAGTGGTAGGATGTGGAAACTCGGGCTCGATTTCTGGACCATGAACCAAAACAAAACAGAACACAAAAAACAATCACTGAAATTTCTGTTTTCTATTCCAATGTGATTGATTCCCACTTGATTGACTTCATAAAATAGAATTAAACAAGCAAATGAAACGTCTATAAAAAATAAAATTCCGAGTCTAATTGTTATGTTTACTAGTAGAAGTTTATAAGGTAAACAAATTTAATTAGCACACCAACATTTGTGAACCACGATTTAAACACTTAGGATATAGCCACCCCGAAACAATTATTGCAAATAAATGCATACTTACATGATGGGTTGTTTGGAGTTTTTCTATCAATAAATTCATTGAAGTTTAAAAGAAACTCAGTGTTATTATCTGATATTTTAAGATCGGTGCAGTAATCTCTGAAAGAAATATTTTAACACACTATGTATTAAGATACAAATCTAAAAAAAAATCATAGTAGTTGAGGTAATGAAATCATCAACTTTGTTTCTTTACTAACTGTATGACTGCAAGCTGTTAACTTTTTGTTACCTCCACTTCCTCATTTCTGAAGTGAAGCAACACTTTGCCAGTAAATAGTGATGAGTATAGATACTGTATATTAAGCACTTTATCCTCTGGACAGTAGATGCTCAATAAACATTAGCTTTTGTTATTCATATTACATGATTATCACTGTATATCCTAAGGCAGAGGTTCTCAAACGTTTTGGTTTCAACTTAGTTGACTTCATAAAATGGGAAATTACCCCTTTACACCTCTCAAAATTACTGAGGTTTAGTTTAAGTGGGTTATATGTAGCAATATTTACAATATAGAAATTAAGCCTGAGAAATTAAAAATATTTATTTATTCATCTTACATATCAGTAGTACAGTCATTGCATGTTAACATAAATAACAATCTAAAGAGAAATTACCGTCTTCCAAAAAATCAAAAGCATTTAGTGAGAAGAGTGGCATTATTTTACAGTTTTGCAAATCTCTTTAATGCTTAACTTAATAGAAGACAGGTATGCTGCCTCTGCATTCAATCAAGTTCAAGATATTGTTTTGGCACATACTCTAAAGATAAATTCTATTTTCTTTTTTTATATAGTCTAGATAAATTCTATTTTCTTTTTTTATATAGTCATCACAGCTGGTTTGCTTAAGGAACACTGAAATTGTACAGAATATTTTATATATCTTTCAGCCATTCTGCCTGCTGGGCTAATGACCAGTCACCATCAGGCCTGAGCAACCCTATTCTATGCATAGTTTAAAAAGATCTCCTTCCTCCGGAACTTGAGTTCTTAGGGAACTCACTTTCCACAGAGGAAGGCTTTGGAACTGCTACAGTTCATAGCTCTCAGAATGTTTCTCAGTGCTACAGGGGCTGTCAGAGCGATTGGTGAAATAGAAAGGTGGATGAGTTTCTTATTACCAGAAAAATCATCACAGGAAGGAAATCATAGGGAAATAATGGCAGAAGTGAAATTGTGAAGTGGAGATTAGATCATGGGTTCTGTGCTGGTTTGGATCTGTGGTGGACCCCAGAAAAGCCATGTCCTCTAATCAGCATTCAATATTGCTGGATGGGAGCTTTTTGATTGTTCCCATGGAGATGTGACCTACCCAATCTAACTTTTGATTAGATGGTTTCCACGGAGATGTGCCTCCACCCATTCAAGGTATGGTTTGCTTACTGGAGCCCTTTAAGAGGGAACCATTTCAGAAAAAGCTTTAGAGCCCGCACAACCAGAGACCTGTGGAGATGAAGACAGAAAATGTTCCCAGGGGAGCTTCATGAAACAGGAAGCTGAGAGAGAAAGGTCACAGACATTGCCATGTGCCCTTCGAGCTGAGAGAGAAACCCTGAACTTCATAGGCCTTCTTGAACCAAGGTGTCTTCCCCTGGATGCTTTAACTTGGACATTTTCATAGTTTTAAAACTGTGAACTTGTAACTTATCAAATTCGCATGTTTATGTTTTTTTTTTTTTTTTTTACATGGGCAGGCACCGGAAAATGAACCCGGGTCCTCTGGCATGGCAGGCAAGCATTCTTGCCTGCTGAGCCACCGTGGCCCACCCCAAATTCGCATTTTTAAAAGTCAAAAAAAAAAAAAGATATTGTGTGGTTGATGAAGAAAATATGTACAGGCAGTGGAGGAAAAGGGCATGACTGAAATACTTGAGACATGTGGCTGTGTATCTAGTGAGATGGTATTGATGGTGGTTACTTGTGAGGCTAATGATAACTGTTCACAACATGCCTGGGAGCTGAAAACTCAAGATAAGACTGTTTCTGGGTTCATGTCACAAAAGAACCATCCCATGACAGGGGTGGCAGGGCAATGACAGTGGCTGCCGGAACTGCTAAGAAGTTCTCCCTCAGAACATGTGGGGAGACCCAGCTGATATGCTTTCTACAAGGCATGGCTTCTCTAATAGAGATCAATTGTAGAGATCAATTGTATTAACACTGAACATTAGTTAATAACTTTTAGGAAAATAATGCCTCAATGAAAGCAAAGCAGCAAGCTGGAGAAATCTTTGGAAGGCTTACAAGACTTGGAAAAACAACGTGAATTTCAACTTGTTGAAGAAAACAAATCAATTTATAAAAATACATCCAGAGCCTGAAATCTTAAGTTTATTTTGGTCATTTTTGTGTTTCTGACCAAAAGGGCTCCGTAGTTTAAAAGGTTTGAAAATAAAAGACCTTTGGCACAAGCAATTTGGCAAATTATCTACTTCCAGAAAACTGAAAGTGAGTTTGTTTTTCATTCTACTTGACAGAATTAATGGGTTATATCTCAAAAATTAGTATTTCCATACAGACTAGCACATATTGTTACTTCTTTTTCATTTTAACTCATCTTTATATGTAAAGTGCCCTTCTCATTTTATATTAATTGAAGGTGGCAAAACTAATTATGTGGTGAGACTTCATCCCTACAGTTGTATATTTGTTAAAGGCAGGAATCTCAGTATTTTCTCTGTATAGTAGTTTAAAATTCAAGGAAACTCACTACAAAAAAGTGGGCCATGAATCAGTATTAAATGGCTTAATTTATTTAGCAACTCACAAAAATGGTTCTCCTTTCTAAAATTTGAGAGCTTTCTTCTTTAAATTTTTTTAACACCTAACTTCTTTTCAGCACCTTTTATGAAATAATACTTCTCTCTCCTCCCTCCTTCTATTATCTGCTTCTGCAGCTGTTAATGATAATAACTAATATTTATTTAAAGCTTATACCAAGAATTATGCTAAATACTCTGGATGTATTATCTCATTTAAAACTTATACAAACTTTATCTTTAAAAAAAGGCATTATCATAGTACAAATAAAGACCCTAAGGCAGAGAATTTGAAGGTCTGGGAAACCAATGCACACGGTCCTGCTCCAGAGCTTGCTGCGCTGTTGTTCATTAATGACAGTGACTCTTTCTGTTCTATTATCAGTCTGTCTATCTGTTTATCTGTCTGTCTATCTATCTATATCTATCAGTGTTGTCCTACTCCAAATAAATATGTTTTTCCTTTCTGGTTTTCCTTTATCCCAATTTTTCATCACTGTATATCCCACTACTCTTGTGAATACATCTTTACTGACTTTTCCAAGAAGTCTTTCTACATAACATTTTACTCAGATTTACTGAGTGTTCTTTTGAGATGCCTTAGTTTTTACATATTCAATGTACATACTTATACCTTGGAATAGAAATGAAATCGGTTCGTATTCCATCTTATTTAACATCTTTATAACTATTGCCTAATTTTGAAATGGGGATAGATTTGCTTTGAGCAGTCAAACATACATATGAAAGGCTTAGCACATGTTAACTGAGGTGGGCCCTCCCTAGTTTGTCCCTAAACTACCATTACTTTCTCCCTTATCTGGTGGCTGCTTCTTGCCTAAACATCCAGGTGTCTTCTGGTCAGCCCTACCAATGGTGAATGTGGCCTCAGAAACAGTCTATATCCTCATCCTTCCTAGACTACCTGAGTCCAATGCCAAAGAATGAGAATTGGACGTAGATTTGTCTTTTCCATGAGTGCCTGGACTTTTACCATATTTCCCATCTTGTCTTATGGAAAAGCTGAGTAAGCCACTCTGTACAGGCTTTTATTTAACAACTGGGAGAAATGAGTGAAGATGCTGCCTAGAGAAAAAACCAGGTCATTGATGCTGGGAGAGTTTGGATAACATAGCAGGCCAAGTTTCAGTCGCTTTTTACATTTTTGCTGTGTCAAGATTCCTACTTTTGATTCCCGGTGCCTGCCCACGCCAAAAAAAAAAAAAAGATTCCTACTTTTGTAATCTATGGGCACCACTGTGTCCTTAAAATTCTCTCTTCTAGCTAACTTTGGTTTTTGTAGATTTAATTTGCCCCAAGTTACTTGTGTTGAAAAAGTGCTAATGATCTTATTCACCACTGCCAGCACACTGCTTAGCATATGGTAGGTGCTCAGTGAATCTGAATGAATAAACGAATAAATGAACAGGATTCTGTTTTAGTTTTCAAATTATTAATTCCTCTGGTCCCATAATCTGGCGTAAAATTAACACACAGCAGTCAGAACTGTTTTTGAAGGCCTACCCATCCATATAAGTTATACAAAAGAAAAAAATAAAAGAAACCAACCTTGGTGCTATGAATGTATAGCCAGATTCTTCAAAATTATCTGGTTTCAAGGTTTCTGAATCTGCAAAAATAATGTTTCCGGATTAGATAAGCAATCCAGAGTATATGTCTCAAGATTCTATAACAACCAAAGACTTTAGAAAGAGTACTTAACTAAAAAAAAAATTAAAGATAGACTACTTACACCCTAAAATTGAAACACAACAATGAATAAAAAGGTCCTCAATGCTTCACAATGTAATAATAAAATCAGTTTTATTTTCATAACATGAATCATGACTGTTAAAACATAGAAATTTGTTATATCTGATTTTCCCATTTATTAACCCTACCATAATCAAGATATCACTTAAAAAACAGTTTTATATCAATGTTACATCCACGTTTCAGGAGTATTTTATTTAAAAAGCCAATTTTTAAAGTTTACCAATATTATATAACAAATTAAATGATTTTAATATACCCATTGATGCTTTTAGTATATTAGTAACATTGTTCATATTTGGTACGAATTAGTAAGTGGAAAGATAAAAAAGATGGAAATATTTAAATTGAAGAAAGAACCTGAATGTGAAACAGGTTGCATATAAAAACACAAGCACTTTCTTTTCCCCCTTTCCTTTGCTGCTAAGATTTGAGTGATCAAGAGAAAAATCTAGCAAATGAGAAGCACAGAGGAAGACATCCAGTAGGAATGGAAATAGTGAAAATGTCATGTACTAAACAGAAAGAAATTGAGCAACAATAATATACTTGCCCTTCATTTTTCCCTTTTTTGCTGTGATAATCCATCAGAAAGAGAAAGCAGGAAAACAAAAAAAAAAGAGGGTAAAGCAAAGGGGGTCACAAACAATATTTTATTCAATGACTTTCTTGAATAAAAATATTGTGCATAGATCAAAGGTTCATTTATGTACAGCTGTAGTCTGGAAAAAAGACATGTATTTATGAAGACTGGAAAGTATGTCCTATTTATTATTACTAGAGAACCTTCATGTACGGTGATTATTTCAAGGGTCTGTTTTATAAAGTGGTTAATGCAGGTGCAATACCAATGTTAGCCTAAACAGGAGCATCATCAACCATCAAAGGCCCACTAGTTATCCCCTCATTATCAGATACTAGATCATGCAAAGTTGCTCATTGTTAAAAGACCATCATACCGATCTATCAAGTGCAGGTGGAAATATAAATGTTTAAAGTACAGAATGCACCATGAAAGCCAGGAGCAAAGAGGAAATGACAGGGAAATGGAAGAAATTGTGGCTTACTTTAAGGTTAGATGTAAAGCTAGATATTATTTTTACTTCATCCTAGTAGAAACACTTTTAGGTTGAGTGATGCACAAAGGATATGATGGTCATTTTACTTTTCAAAATCTAGTCACCCAAAACGAAATAAAAACCAACAATGACTTGAAATATGCACAAGGGTAAGAAGTACTCCACATTCCAAATGATGCGTAAAACAAAACAAAACACAAACACAGCAAAAACTCATCCATCTGAGCTACTGAAGGCATTAAATTAAATTGTACTTTTAAAAGCACCAGAAGAAAATTAACTGCCAGACCAAAGTCAAAGACAGCGCAGTTTAATTTATTCAAAGTAAAAGATGTGAAGCACAATATTAGTCTTGCCAAATGCCAAACGCTTAAAACAGGAAAAAAAAAAAAAAAGGAAAAGATAAAGCCTTACTAGCACAGTGCCACAGATAGAGACCATGTTAATAATTAGCACGTAAAATGTGCCAGCTTAGCAGAGCCTTAAAACGACAGCAACAGAAGACACAGCTGGGCAATGATTCTGTGAGCACATAGCAAGGCAGGGAAGGGTGGTGGGGGGACTTCCAGGGAGACTGGAGTACCTGCTCATATTCTATCCATGTAGAATATTTCTTGTTCCTTGCATGTTTGGAATGGGTTAGAATCATTGCTGTAGATTTGGTAATAACACCTACTAAAATGTATAAGCCTTGGGTATTCCAAAATCTAGACGTACTGAAACATCTGATACTAGGAGATAACAATTAGACCCTGGAGTTGCTTTCACAGTACTTACATCTGGCCTGAGTTATTGTCTCTTCTATTTTGGCTTTTATATAGTAAAAACTGTAGGTTGGTAATACCAAGGCCAAACTGCAATAGAAACAAGAGAAGCATAAACACAAACAAACGAACGAAAAATGAAACATAACTTAAAAAAAAGACACATCAGGTTTACGGAAAATCCAAAGATCTTCCTCATGAGAAGGAAAAGACATGTTCCTTTGACAAGAAAAGGCATTCTGCAAATAGGGTATTTAATTCGGTCTTGCCATCCAGTTCTCTAAATTGTAGGGAATCAGAAAAGACATGGAAAATAAGCTACTAAATGTACCCATAAATCAACTGAGGAGGAAATTACATGGGTCCCTATTTTGCTTAAAGAAAATTATATTAAAATTCTTTTCATGCTAACAAAAATAGAAAAACAATATGAGATACATTTAAACAGATATATCATACTAAATGGATACCCCCTTCATTAATGCAATATATATTATGTGAAAGCATTTTATAAGGTAGAGCAATATTAAAAATTTCAAATGGGAGCATTAGCATATCATTACTTTTCGAGAATGCATAAATCACCTAAAATATGCTCTTTGAGGGAATAAATACTCATTGTTTTAAAACTCTAACCCTTCGGCAGGTTTCACAGTGCAAGTTGGTGGGCAAATGCAGATTCTCTTATGGCACTAATACATAATGCCTGGTCAGCCCACTGGTTCTTAAACAGTAATATAACTAAGGAGAGCATTCATTTCAAGTTCATTTACCACGGATACTCCATATTACTTGGTAGACTTTTATTAGGCATAATAGGAAATACATCTTGGTTTGGTAGTTGACAAGAGTCATGGGGCTACTCTAGACTTATGGTAGATTTCAAACTGGAGAAGAGTTCCGATTCAAGTCTTAAGCCAAACTCAGAACTTTCAGACACAGAGATTGTCATCAAAATTTGCCCTAAGGACTGCTCAAACTCAAAAGCTGTCATGAAGGTAATCTCACTCATATTGAACTTGTCATTTAATAAGATGCCTGATGTGTTATAACTGTTCAAAGATTTGAGAATATTACGCAGTTTCCAATAACATAACTAGCATAATTATTCTACTGCTCCCACTGGCTAATATACATGCATAAGACATAGCTAATTTAATACATTCAAAGTTGCAAATAAGCTTTGCTGTAATTTGGAATAGGAAGAAAACTTGTGCAGTAACTTGTGTAAAAAATAAAAGTATCTCTAACATTTTCATTTCAACTATTTAAAAAAAAAAGATGCTTATTAACGTGACTGATTGAGTTTCAGTCCAAAGTGTGGCAATACATGGTAAAGGGGGCTGTGCATTTTCAGCTTTCTAAGCATTTCCAAGCTTTTGAGAATCCTGTTACAATCCTCAAGTCTCATAATTTCCAGGCTTTGGGACAGATGACCCACTCTAATCATGTTATATATTGTCTGTGGAAAATATAGAAGAGGATAAAATATGAAATTTCAGATTTTTCTTCTTACTATATAAACATTAAAAGTTTATTCTGTGAAGAAGACAAAAACAAGGGTTTATTTCCCTCAATTTAATTATGCAGTCAAGATAGCAAAATGAGTAGATGCTTGTTACCCTCTAATTCTCAAATCTTTCTCCATCATTGAGTAATTCATAAACTTTTCTTATGGGAAAAGGTCACAGAAATAAAATGTTAGGTAGATTTAATGAAAAGTTCTACATTCATTTTATGTTACTTCTTATAAGTGGAGGGAGAGATTAAAATTAAAATAAGCAGTGCAATTAATCTGAAAGCAAGATGACCTTTCATGATTCACTTGCCATTTATAAAGCGTAGAGCAGAATGAGCATTTAAAAATTGTCTCCTACAAACTCCTCTCAAGGGAAATTAGGACATTTTTATTGCCCCATCAACATTCATTGCTAAGAAAAACTTCTAATTAAAACTGATAGCATTATATCATGTGATTGCTGCAGTGTCACTTTGTAAGCTTGGGTTACATCTCATGTAGCATGAAAAATAGTGTGGAAACCCATGTGGAACACAATAGAAAGTTTGAAATTGACATATCAAATGTATATTTTGCTGACCTGCAAGTCTCATGTTTTATTATTAGCTTCAATCCTCTATAGAAAAAGTGTTATTTCTGTCTCAAGGCAGCAGTTATTTCTCCACCCAAAGCAAGATAAGATCTTTGTCAATATTCTGAGTCAATGGTGCTGTCATATGCAGTGTGTGCTCTCTCCATATAAAACCAATAGTCCAAGACCACTTTATTGACTCTTAGAGATTAAATTCTAATAAAGGCCAGATGGATGCTAGAGTCCATGCAATGTTTTTGTGACTTGTATAAACACGGTTAACTGAGTTAAATGGAATATAACACAATTTCCAACTCAATCATTTATCCCAATAAAACTAAACTCTTCATTTCAGAAAGTATAACATTCTATTAAAATAATTAATTACCCTATTTTAACATATTGTATTAAGTTACATCAAAGCTGAAGGAGAGAAAATTCACTAAGTAAAATTTGGTACTATATTCATTAAATCAAAACATACCATTTTTTCCCTTAAATTTAGATGTAATATTTTGTTCTAAAATTTAATTTGTGAACTTATTTATAAGGAAATTCAGGAAGGCATTTATAATGAAAATAGAGTCTACCTGGCCCAAAATTGGGCATTTGTAAAGAAAAATGAGTGAGAAAAAAAAATGCAAAACTGGGGAAGTATGGAGCATGTTTACAGAAGCCAGACTAGTTGGGCTAGGAAATGTGTGATATGATGATCAAATTGGAATCCTGAATTTAATTTGGATGGAAATGAGAAGAGGCTAAAGTTTTGTGAACAGAGAATGACACACCCAGAACATGAGGCCTGAACCCTGACCTGCCCACAGAACATATTGCATCCAAGTGTGTGAGGGGAAGGGGTGAGTTTACAAAACAGCTTTGAGGCTATCACAACACATCTAAGTAAAGTATAAGAAGAATTTGAAATACTCAGAAAGTACCAATATAATTAAACTTGGACCCATCATCATTGCTGAATTATTTTTAGTGTCACAAATGTCCAGTTTTTGCAACTTGGAATTTATTCATCTAAGAAAAAAAAGTATAGAGCACATTCCCACGTTGTGCAACCAATATTGTTTTATCATGAAATCTTCTCTAATGATGATTTATACTCCCAGATTTCCTCTCCTTTTACCATTTTGAAAAGTTTAACCCCAAACTGAAAGATGTCAGTAATTGTGAATATAGAGGATAAAAAATGAATATGTATGTAAAGATTGTATATGTGTAAAGAGATGCCTATATAGAAATGAGAGATAGGAAACAGGAGATAGAAGTAAGATAGTCAAAATAGTCATTATGGTATTACCCAGTAAGTCCAGAAATAGATAAAAAACTGAAAGAGTGAAGGACTGGTATGTCAGGTATCATAACAGCAATCCTTATGCTCTCCTGTTCTTTATCAATTATGTAAGTTCTCATGAGAACACAAAAAGATGGCTCCCTACCATAACAGCACTGCAACTCTGGGGACAATCCCAGCAGCCTCTATTCCCCTAACAGATCTGTGTATGTTCTGAAGGGTCATTTGGCTTTTTCAGTCTAGGGTCAGGGGAGGAAAAGATCATCAGAGAAGAGAAGGTCAAAAAATGAGGAGTTCAGGTACAAGAATAAGCATCTATTGCAATGCTACCCTA
Organism: Myrmecophaga tridactyla; assembly: GCA_004026745.1. Taxonomy (NCBI): domain Eukaryota; kingdom Metazoa; phylum Chordata; class Mammalia; order Pilosa; family Myrmecophagidae; genus Myrmecophaga; species Myrmecophaga tridactyla. The sequence continues at coordinate 46,909 of PVIY010008846.1, read as the reverse complement.
ACGTAGTCCATGGAACTGGTACATATGCAAACTGATACCAGCCTGTGACCAGTAAATACAGCAATACGACAACTAATTTTATGTCTTTGGAACCTAATAATAAATGTTTTGAATGTATATTGTGTTTATGTGTGCATGTGTGTATATATATATATGTGTGTGTGTGTGTATCTTTTAAAATTTAATTTAGTGAATAATTTTTATTTTATTTTATGCAAGTGTGGGACTGTCATAAATAGTGTGAGAAACAGTGATCTATGTAAATTTAGGAGAAAATGAAAGTGAGCCTGGAGCTAAAATCTAACAGCAATAAAGAGGAGATGACTGTTAAAAGGAGGCATGGTGAATGGCGGGGTATGGTGACATGACATTTAAAGTGGGAGATTTTAGGAAGGAGGAAGAAAGGACAAGAACAAGAAGTATCACCATAATATCAGGCTGTTCCATGACGATATAATAGACAGGACCACAGGAAAAGCAGTGACCTCAGAGGAGATTTAGAACAATATAGTAAAGGACATGCTCAGGAAATGAAGATGGAGAATTTTCAGGGCATTTATAGGTTATTAGTCTGTCCAATTTCCCCAGGCTCACTCAATGAGAGGGATCAGAATATTACAGAATTGCTACTCAGTGGAGGTAAACTCTGTCAACGAAGACCTTTTATATCTGATTATATTATAATGAAATGAGTTTTATTTGTAGGTTCATTTGCAACCTAAATGCAAGTAATGTAGACTAAATGGCAATTAGGAAGAGGAATTCAGTGGATGTGATTACTACAAATTATTACTGGGATTGTTTCAACATTTAACATTCCTAAATACAAATACATATATCATACAGACTCATATCACATACGCTTTTGTTTCAAAATTCTATAATGTAAGTTTCTTTCTATCAATAATCTAAGCCTTTTAACAATTAGAATCTACAAGTTTAATATATTTGTGTGCTAAAGGTATAACTGTCCTATTTTAATTACATAGAAAATATCTAATGAAAGTGCAAAGACACAAATAGTCCACTGGAAAAACAGCTATTAAAAATAGGAGTAAGACCCTGATCTGAAACATTTTTTTAGAATATACATATAAATATCATTAGTTACCTGTAATCTGTGCCATTGACGGGAGTCCATGTGTACGTTCTGTTCCCTTTGTCAATATACCTCTGGGAAAAAAGTTTGACTTGGTTATCATCACCTTATAGACTGTATGGATTTATATGAAGAGCAAAGCACTAAGATATATTCATAAATTATGCAGTCAATCAATACACTTCACAAAATTGTGATCTAATTTATTCAACATGTTCTGATTCTGTTGTGGGTGTGTGTGTGTGAAGCAAAATATTACTGCAGAAATAAACATCCAAATGATAAAGTTTAAAGATGTAAAAATGCAAAATCTTAACTTATGTTAATCTTTAAACTTTAAAACATTGTACTAATAAAACAAGATAATGAAATATTAGACCTGGTTGGATACTTAACATAAAAGAGTGTGTTTAAGAGTAATGGCTAATATCAGAAAGCTCATGCAGTCAATGTGTCTAGATTAAACTGTATGATTAGCATGTTACTGTTCTTATTAAGCCTCACTAGAGTATTTATCTATCATAAAAGACTAATTACTCAGTATGATTGAGAAATGGGAAAGGAATTAAATTCACCATAGAAAGGAAGTACAGAGCTAAATAACTTCATGGATATAGGAATCTTCTACACTAACTACTGAACACATAAACAGGAATTCTCATTCCTTTTTCCATTAGGGTATAGTGATGACACATATCTACTGTTTTATTGTAGTTTTCTCCAGCTTCAACAACCTCATCAGAATCATAACAATTATTGAAGTGTTACTTAGTGTTACACACTATACTAAACATCTTAAACAGTCATTGTCTCATTTAATCAAACCCTGGAGTAGATACTATCATTATCTAAATATTACTGGCAAGATGAGGAATATATATGATGTCAAATTCATTTTCACAACAACTGTGCCATGGTGGCTCCATTCATCAAACATCCTTCTGGTTCGATGTGCATGAGGAAGTGAGGGAAGGTGAAGTACAGACGAGGTATTTGGACTAGAAACTGATTTAAAAAAAATCAATGTTCATATATTTGTTAGTACCCCTAACAAAGCATGACAAACTGCTGTTTTGCAAGTTATATTAAAATACTCAATATCAAAATATATCAAAAGTATTATTAGATTTTTTTGATATATCAAAAACATATCAAAACAAGTATCAGATTAGGGAAAGAAATGTATAAGTTTTCTCAATATTTTCAATGTCAAAATTGTCATAATCTTGTTCAGTGTTAATTCTGAACTAAAGCCATTAAATGGACCATTTCAAACCTTGCTAGTATCTATTATCTTAACCAAAAAATTTAAGTTTTCTGATTGCTTAAAAAGTTTGGGGATATCCTCAAATAACTGCAACTCCTTATAAAACCAACCTACCATTTTTATTTGATCTGTTCTAAACAAGGTAAAAACTTTGAAAAACTTTTAAAAAACATACAAATTAACATTTTGAAGAAACTGGTATAGAAGTAAGTATATTTAATTCCATTTGTGATGGTTAAGTTCATGTGTTAACTTGGTTAGATCATGGTGTCCAGTTGTTTGGTCAAACAGTCACTGGTCTGATTGTCATGTGAGGCATTTTATGGATTTAAATCATTAGTTGATTCACCTCTGGCTCATTGCATCTATAAACAAAGGAGCAGTGAGGGAAGTGTCATCCAATCAGTTGAGGGCCTTAAAGGGAGAACCGATGATCTCAGGGTCAGAAAGAGGAATTTCTAACTCTACTTCAGCCAGCCAGCTTCTCCTGGGGGATTCACTGAAATCTTCATCTGCATTCAATTAAAGATCAGCAACTATACTTATTTACAGTAACACATTCAAGAGAAAAATCTAAAATTTCTAAGGTATAACAATTTAGTTTGTAGATTGGTATTGATAAAAATGAATTTACATTAAATTGAAGAATGAAAAATATCAATGTGAATTAATAGAAATAGAAACAAAAATTAAAAAAAAATTAATTTGTGAACTGAACAAAGAATGCTCTGGTCGAAGAGTACTTATTAGAGGAACAGCATAGAGGAGAAGTTGGCAGAGCTGCTAAATGGTGTTCCTTTTCCTCTATGGTGAGGAGAAAAACAGAATAGCTGAAGTCTAAAGAGAGCCAAAGTTTCAACAAAGGCTGAGGTTACTATGTATCTCCCCTTGTGTTCTGGTAAGGGGGCTCTGTTGATATTAAAATGAGAAAAGCCACATGCTAATGAAGGATCCTATTAAGAAGTTAGCTAGCTCCATTTTAGGGGATGATCTGCTGAGGAATTTGGTAAAAATGTGTGCATCTAAGAAGAATGAAATTGTGAGGGAAAGGATATAAGTTATGTATAATAGGTTTAATTAAATTTCTGCGTTCAAAAGCCTCTGTTCTACATATATTTCAAATACTCACATCATCTAAATATGTAAGTGTATATTTATCCCACATGTGGCTGATGCCTCCCAGACACATACAAGGAGATGCTAAATGTCAGTATAAACATTTTAAGTGTATTACATACTTGAACCAGTAATTTGTGGGGGTACTTGTGTTATCAGATGATTTAACTTCATGTTTAAATGTAGAAAGATAATAAGATAAAATGTATCAATAGGGCGGGCCACGGTAGGTCAGCAGGTAAGAATGCTTGCCTGCCATGCCCGAGGACCCGGGTTCGATTCCTGGTGCCTGCCCATGTTAAAAAAAAAAAAAAAAGATAAAATGTATCAATATAAAAGAGGACAATTCAAGCCAGAAACAAGGAAGCAACAAAAATGAAAAAGACAAAATCATCAATTTATGGGACTCAGTGAAATGATTAGAATCTTAGAACATCTGGAGGTATCAATGAAAAAAATTCATGATTACTAAATATCAATTTTGGATTAATGGCACAGGAAAGAACCTGGCAGAATATTATATTATGGGCTCTATTTCTCACAATAATAAAATATATAGACATAAAATATGATTATAATACATTGTTAATAGCATAGGAATTCATCAGGTAACCCAGAGTAACATTATTTTATAAAAAGAAAAAGGAGCCAAATGATATCTTATTCAAATATCTCTTCAGCTAAGAATGCCAAAAATTTTTCTTTTTAATTTAAAAATCTGTTTACCGGAGACATAGAATCATACCAGTTTTATAACTAAATATTGGATTAAGGAAAGGAAAAAATATATCAATTATTATTACAATATATTTTAATTTAAAAATAACCCAACTCTCTCTCCAGCCAACACAACAAGCAAACTCACCGCCCTCCCCCTGTCTACATGGGACATGACGCCCAGGGGTGTGGACCTTCCTGGCAACGTGGGACAGAAATCTTAGAATGAGCTGAGACTCAGCATCAAAGGATTGAGAAAACCTTCTCGACCAAAAGGGGGAAGAGTGAAATGAGACAAAATAAAGTGTCAGTGGCTGAGAGACTCCAAACAGAGTCGAGAGGTTATCCTGGAGGTTATTCTTACGCATTAAGTAGATATCACCTTGTTATTCAAGATGTAATGGAGAGGCTGGAGGGAACTGCCTGAAAATGTAGGGCTGTGTTCCAGTAGCCATGTTTCTTGAAGGTGATTGTATAATGATAAAGCTTTCACAATGTGACTGTGTGATTGTGAAAACCTTGTGTCTGATGCTCCTTTTATCTACCTTGTCAACAGACGAGTAGAACATATGGAATAAAAATAAATAATAGGGGGAAAATAAAATAAAATAAAAATAACCCAAATTATTTCTTACCTCATCTTGAGATTTAACCAGAGTTCTGAATGTTTTTTCTCCACTTTCTCCATCTATCATTTTATTTCGAATCTAATGGAAAAAGAAATAGTTATTTTTATTCTTGGAACCTAATCAATGCAATAAAATATGATTGTTAAAATAGTTTTTCAAAGTTTTGACCTTGTTTAGAACAGATCAAATAAAAATGGTGGGTTGGTTTTATAAGGAGTTGCAGCTATTTTAAGGGGATCTTCTTTTAAAAGTAATTGTCATGTTGTAATCATCTTATTTTATATTTTAAAAAGGTAAAAACAACCTTAATGAAATCTTTCAACTAGCCATTCATTTGAAAATGTAATTAATGAAAGAGTAATCAGTTTATGAGATGTGAAAAGTGGTCAGTGAGAAAATAAGAATATATACATGCATAGAATATGGAAGGCCTCAAATTTCTGCTTTAACAAATAGCCAGCTACATTTGGGAAAGGATTTTTTTTTCAAGAGTAAACTTTATAGTTTTAAGTTTTTATCAATATCTAGCAGTACAAAGAAACTGCAATGAAGGTTGGAGAAAATATAAAGATCCATTTGAATTACTATAACAGTCTCCTTAATGAGGAAATATAAAGATCCATTTGAATTACTATAACAGTCTCCTTAATGAGGATTTTCCTAACTTAAAAATAAGCAAGGCCATATATATTCACAGAAATATGACTTTACTGGACATTCTCAGAATGTCCTTTAACTTAAGATTTTCATTTTATGTAATTCATTCAGTGATTTAATTTTAACTTTTGGCAACTGCAGAATGAGTGAACGAAACTTCGTGTTGATCAAAATAAATAACTTAGATTTGAGGAACAGATTAATAGTCTTATTTAGCTGAAATATTTTGGGTCAGAAAGGGAGTGGATATGGCTCCTAAAGCAAGTAATGTAATTTATAACGAGGCTGATGATCATAAAGAATTTTTATAAGCCAGGTCCTTTGTTAATTTCCCTCTCTATTACTTCATTCAATCACTGTCCTAATTGATTAAGAGGAAACTGAGGCTTAGAGAAGCTAAACAAGGTCATTATTTAAATTAGAGGTTTAAATGCAATTATTATTTACATTCAAGGTTAAATAAGATCAGATGGACACAGGGTCAAGAGATCCAAGCTTTTCACCATGCCACTATCCTACTTTATTATGTCAAAACACTTTACAATATAAGCATCAAAAAATCCCAGCACTGTGGCATATTCTAGAGTAAAAAATAATTAAAATTCTACTGTTTTAAAATAAGGAAGGCAGATGGGTAAAACACGTATGGATTAAAATATGCTGTAACAAATTATAGAAGTATGGTGATATTTACATAGGTAAGAATTAATCAAGCTGGAGGAACCTAAACACTCTGTGCTCTGGAGCCCAAGAGCCTGGTTCAAATCCTGTTTCTGCTCCTTACCAGCTCAGGGACCATCAGCAAGGTGTTAATAACACTAATAATGCTATCTGCTTTTATACCACTTGAGAGCCCATGCCTGACATATATTTTGTATGTAATAAATGCTATTTTACTTTTATTTCTTGTTATCAATCCATTTTCTTTATTATTATGGAAGACATCTCAGAGGAAGTGACACAGGGGTTTCACTTTGAAATAAAATAGGAATTTGCTGAACAAAGTGTACTAAGGAAAATATGGAAGCTTCTCTCCTTAGGCTGCTCACTGTCTGGCTGGATCACCTCCAACTTTTCTTTCAACTCTTCTCTATAGTTTTAATAAAATTTTATAGGTTACATTTATATTAAAACGATTATAATATCTCTACCTTCAGAAGAAGAAAAAAAGTAAGGTCAAACCAACTTATATCTATTCCCACTTTTTAAAGACAAGGAACTTTCATCTTTGTTTATAAAGTATCCAAGAGAAAGCCTAATAAAACAAGCTGCTCAAACTAATGGAGTGGATAAATCCGAGCATATGACCTGAGGATCTTGTTTGGGCCTACCAATTATACTCACCTCTACTTTTATATCATTCTCTAATTCTGCATCGAGGAAATCCAATGTTACCGGCTCCTGAGATTTGGGGTTCTATACAGAAAACAATAATAAATAAGAATATATGATATGTGTATATAATAATTCAATGGAAATGTAAGTAGGAAATTCAGTAAAATTACTTACCTAAGGTACATTAAATAATCGATATAATAACTGTTTAAAGATATCTTCTGCCATATATAAAAAAGTAAGCTAAATACCATGAGCTAGGGATCTGAGCTTTAGATGCAACAGACATATTTTAGTTAATCATCAACCGAAGACAGATGCTTTCGAGTGTTGTATTAGATGCTGCATTTATAAACACAAATTCTGTGAGGATATAATTTTTGAAGATCCATTTACAACTTATTTTTCTTTAATTACAATGGAAAAGGGCAAAATACAGCCATTTGGATAATTTATTTAGCAAAGAAACAAATGCAACACATAAACAATGTAAGCTTTAATTTTCCAATTAAAATATAGGAGGTAAAATTATAGGAGATTATAGGAGGTAAAATGTCTTAGATACTGAATTTTCTAAACAAAACAACCTCTTCTAGACCTCATCAAAATGCTTAAGGGAAATATGCAAATTTGTTTCATACATTTGAATCTCAGAAACTTTACATTATATTTTAATAATTCAAATTAAGTCAAGATTTTTCATGACAAAATTTGTGGTCAGGTCATAAGGACTTTAATAAGGATTAGCTCTCATAATTATAGTGCAACTAGAATAATATCCTCTGGGTTCACTAAATATTATTTCCTGCTTCAACATCCCCTGTTGCTTAGAATATTAAACTTCTTGCTGATGTGCAGTAATAAATGAAGTTAACTGTGGAATAAAATAGATTCTTTGTGTAAGTATATCAAATGAAACTGTTAGCTTAACAAATTCACCTCATATGACAGTATTTTAATTTCCCAATCACAAAAGGAAGATTCATTGACTTATTTGATAAACAAACAAAAATATAATGATTCCCTTATAACAGTCGCTAGACAATTTAACATGTCACAATAGAATATCAAAATTCACTAGAACAATAAAGTCTTACGTGTCCCTAATTTTAAATTTTACAATTGCAAAATTTTAGACTCCAGAATTTTAATGTTTCTAAAACAATTTTCACAATCTGATAACAAAATAGCAATAATAATGACAAACTATGCTGGAGTAACTCAAGTCTCACTAATATTTTAATAATTTCAGCCTCACAGACCCTTCCAAAATGCATTCTATTCATCACTATTTCAAAAACTGTTTCGGGAACATGGACTACCCAAAACAATAATGCTAATTAAAAATGTATTAAAAGTAAGCATATCGTATTTATTTAAAAGGCTGGTGACAGAGCATACATGGCATGTATTTTTAATTTTTGACAAAATGACTTTCTTCATAGTAGTAGGTCCATTTAAATTGTGAAAATGTATAATTCTAATAGGTTTTGATGGATGAGGATTCCTAAGGGTAAATTTAAAAAATTTTCAACTGTTTGGCTCTTTTATTGAAAAATACTTGGAACTCATGAATTTTACTTCTACAATAAGAAAGTTTTGTTTTTCTTTCTTTATTTTCTATACTTTCTGTAAGTACCCAATTCTTAAAATATTTGATCAGAAGAAAATTATAGTTCATATTGCAAATCTTTCTAAGCCTTTTTGTTTTCTTTTTCAAAAACAAACATAAAGGCACCCTGCAAAAGGATACTGTGAAGTTTATCTGTTCAAAATTGCATATTTAAAGTTTCCATAACTAAATCATTTTCACCAGAACTATTACACCAGTGTTAAAATTTTAACAAACTTACTGCAAAACAAAGTCAAAATAATGAAAATGATAAAATGTAAACAAAAAGAACATTATCTTACATGCAATGGATAGTGCATAGCATGATCAGACCCAAACAGCATGCATGGAGGCATTGTCAGGAAGAATTGGCAATATGAAGATCAGTCCCCATCCAACATATAAAGACATAGAGAAGAAAACGAAATTGTAAAAGAAAAAATGTCAATGCATAATCTGTACTTTTTTAAATGGCAATCTGGCTGACCATTCTTTAAAAACCCATCACAGGGCACAGTTACTGAGAAATTAAAGAGCAGCATTTTCTAAGAAAGCATCAAGAGCCTTAAGAACTGGAAACCAGTCCTTGTTCTCCTATTTCTTTTGTCTGATATTCTAAGTAGTTAACATTTCTCATTTATAAAATTTGAATATAAATTGACATAATTATCACATCATTTGTGGAAATAAAATTAAATTAAAAGCAGATTGCAATGTTATGAAAATTTTGAAATTAAAATAATTAGTGGTTAGTGTTATTGGAAATACTGCATATTTCGAAAAATGCTCCCCAAAGTGAGAATTCTTGTGTGGTTGCTAGTTTGCCATTTGAGGTTTTTGTAGAAGGAAAGCAAAAACAAAACAAACCATTTTTCAGGTTGTTTATGTTTTAATTATATCACAATATTTACATGCATTATTTGGCATTGCTACAAAAATAAAAATTCACTGAAACGTACATGACTGAAAAAAGTAAAATTTATGATGATACACAAAAAGAAACATGCAAAAGGAGTAACATGAAGCAATTTAATATTTCAATAAAGGGTATAAACTATTTTAATTTCTACAGAAATAAAAGATACAATAACTGGTCTAACAGCATAATATTTAGATGGTCATAGAGTTCTAGAGCTAGAAGGTGGATAAAACGTCTACGTCCAGTGGCTCTGAATTTTCAAACCATCAGGGGAGCTTTAAAAATTTTTCAGATGCCTGGGTCCCATCCCAAGCCAAATTAAATCAGAATTTTCAAGAGATAGGAGCTGGTATAAATGTGTGTGTATTTACCTATGTATATCTATCTATCTATCTATCTATCTATCTATCTATCTATCTATCTATCTATCTATCATCTATTTAGCTATCATCCATTTTTCTTTTCTCAGATGAATATACTGTGTGGGGTAGAAAACAATGATTAGTTCAATCTTCCTGATTGTCAGATGAAGAAAGCCAAGTACTGCAGGGTAGAGTGATTCACTCAATGGTAAAGAGCTGGCTATTAGTTGAATCAAACCAGAACTCAATTTATTTAATGCAGAATTTAATGATCTGTTCTTAACATCATAACACCTCTCTATTACATCATCATCAACTTTTTAAAAGAAATGTTAGGTACATGTAAAATCTTAAATCATGTCGAGTGTTCCTTTAAACTCTTAAATTGTCTTACTGAGTTATACTAAAATGTAGGAAGTATCATTTTATGACTATTATTTTTAGTGTACTTATGGAAATAAGTATATAAGCATAAATATAATATCTTTTAAATTTTGTGGCCAACAGAGAAGACTTTGCAATGAGTTTGTCAGACAATAAAAATTAAAATTATTGGGCGGGCCACAGTGGCTCAGTGGCAGAGTTCTTGCCTGCCATGCCAGAAACCTGGGTTCAAGTATGGGTGACTGCCAAAAAAAATAATAATAGTAATAAAATAAAATTATTTGCAATTTTGGACATTTTTAATTAGCTGAAGGGAAATCTCTCTAATATCTAATCCAAAAATACTTTTTTAGAAATTCAAATATATTTTGGCTTAAAATTTGTGGTTTATAGAAACTATCATTTCAGAACTTTATTTTTCTTTCCATTTACAAATTAATTTATGAGCAAACTGTTAGGATTATATGTACTTGATATTAATTTCATAATATTTAACAACTCATTTCCTTTTTAGAAAGCCATCTCATTATGATTACTCTGATTATTGAAATTATTATATCATAATTTGCTAGCACTCTTTGATTAGTCATTGCACACCCTTTGTCATTAAAAGCATTTTGGTCCAGTTTATTGAGAAATGATGCTCATATCCATCTCATGCTCTGAAAGCTTGATATCAGAAACGCAGCTTTACAATAGCAGAATCATAAGCTTTTAGGAACAGAAGCTTAATCTCAACTCCGATTTAGCAAATTTGAAAGCTCTGCTAAGTCTACCTTCATTCAGTTACCTGAACATTGGGTCTCCTTTTTCTTAAATTAATTGTTGGTATACCTACACCAATAGGCTGAAGCAACAGAGAAGTGGTAATTCAACATTCTACATATCAACAAAGGAAAAGGTTCTATCTTACATTCAATTGTGACCAGATATTTCCTTGATTGGAAAAAGGGCTTGCTGATTTACCTAAAATTCAAAATACTTGGTAGGTAATATAGGGTTCATAAAAGATTTAAAAGTTATAAAAGGCAACTTTAAAAATATCTCTCATGAAGAAAAAATTTTGAATTTGTAAAATACTCAAAATTCTTTGAGCACAATTGTTAACAATTTCCTTTTTTTCCCTAGAAAAGCAAACATAGGCAAAATGAGAAAGACAGTTTGTCTCAGATAACTATTCTACCAACTCAAAAAGAAAAAGAAAAGACAAATAGGAATTGTTAGAATTTACATGATCTATATGTATTAAAGTATAATTATTTTGGAATATTGAAAAGTTTTAATCTTAAACTCTTGAAAATTGTGCTTTTTTAAAAAATGATACCAAATGTTATAGCTCTGGAACTAATGAATACTTTAATTATAACATTGTGGATTTATTTTAAATGTTTTCTTCTAAAATGTACATTATGGATCTTTTGTAGAATAAATATTTTATAATTGATCAAAATGACATACATATAACATACATATTATATATATATCTGAGGTGACCATGGTGGTGACAGCACACTTAGAAAATAAGTAAAGATTTCTTAGAAAATTAGATATGCAGAGAAGTTTCTTGGCTTATTTATTTATTTATTTACTAATATTCTGGGATTTTTAAAAGACACTTATCCTGCCTTTTACTAACTACAACATTTTTCTAAAACATTCTGAATTTGATTACAGTATGAGGAAGAAAGTCATTCAGGCATTCGGATAGGAATTCTTGCACAACACACTCGGTTTTCAACCTTGTTCAATAATATCAGATCTATGAAAGAGAGCTTCATTTTGTTTTATTACTATTGGTGAATTTCTGATAAATAGATTAAGATTAATTTTGTGAATATACTAGCTATTACAACAGTGGTTCTTTGTATTTGTCAATTTCTGGAACAGTTGTCTTAATGCTGTATCATCCTTTTATGAGGGTCTTGTATCAATCTGTGTAGGATACATCATCACCCACAAAATAGAAATCATGCTTAACATGTAAATGATGAGAACTCACAAGCATATTTAATTCACAAGGATGAATTTCAGGAAAAGAAAAAAGAATACATGGATTGTTTAAATGTATTTCTTTTTAATGGCCTTCTGAACTAGCATTTCGAATGACTTTCTGTTGCATATTTGCTTTTAATAAAACCCTACGTAAAAATATGAAAACCTAACTTATAATTTAGATGACAAAAAATAATCTGGGTTTTAATGGGAATATCTACAGAATTTATATTTTATTTGTAATTTTACAAATTTTAGTGAATAAAATATTCTAAGTATGAGCCAAATATATGTCAATATTATTCAAACTATAATAAAATATTTTCACATAAATATTTGTTAGAAGTAGGGGAAAATCTTTCCAAATTATTACCTCTCTTTCACTATGATAACTTAAATTACTAGTACCACTAAATAGATGGAGATACAGATATATATATACACATAAAGGCAAATGTGTATTCCTCTTTTTGCTTTGTTTTGTTTTGTTTGGTCTGTGATACATTTTTATTTCTTTGGGAGGGACTAAGGTCTACATTCATAAAAATATGGGCCTCACAACCTCTGGCCTAGTTCTATTTTATTGTTTTCAATTATCTAAGTTATGTAAATACAATGTTAAATGCACTGGATATTTTAGGTTGTATGTATCTTACTAGAATACTTTTTTATAAAGGCATAGGAATGTACAATACAGAGAACCTTAGTGTACTCCATGGATTGTAGTTAATAGTACAATTATAAAAATGTTCTTTCATTAGTTGAACCAAAGTTTTACACTAATGCAAGGAATTAGTAAAAGGGGGGAGTACATAAGAACTCTGAATTTTATGCATGATTTTTCTGTAAATTCCCATGACTTTTCTAAAAAAAAAGTGAGATGCAAACTTTCAAACTAAAAAAGTAAATAAATAAAATGCACTGGATATACAAAGACCAAAAAGTAATAATATTGCAAAATAAAAAGAGATATCTCAAAATTAAGTTGATAAAAATTATAGCAATATCCAATAATAAATAATAGGATAGTTAGTCAATTATAAACAATTCTATTAAGAGGAATTTTACATGATATGTTTTAAAGAGTTATAATAAAATAACACATTTAAAAATAATGCAGGGTGATTGGTAGCTACATTGGCTTAGCAAATATTTAGATCATGATGAGTTTTAACACAGAAATAAATGCCAATGCAGAATAACTAAATATATAAATATATAAAACCTTTAATATATTTATGCATTAAATATCAATGGGTCAATTATTGATTTCAATATTATTTAAATTACATAACTTTACATATAAATATGTGTGTAAGTACGCATACAATTGTGGGTGCCTAAAATGTCAATATTAAATATCCATGAGATGAGAAGAGGGAAAAATATGCATAAACCTGCAAACATTTCCCTCCAGCCATGATTTAATAGTATGTTCAATATATTCTTGAAGTTAAGCAACAACTTGAAGATGCTTTTAAAACTAAATTACATTGCAAGATTTTGCCAATTTTCAATTCTAGATAAATAAGTTTTACCCACCTTGGAAATATTCATGAAATGTTAAAAGAATGGAATGATATTTTTAATGAAAATATTTTATATTTTGGGAAAACAAGCATAAGGATTAGGATGGAAGGGTTCATTTAAGGAATCTTTTCACTTTCTGATGAACTCACTGATTAATAAACACTTCCCACTTCTGAAGCCTGTCCTTTGGAATTTCACTGTTAAATTTCACACCTAACTTTACAAACCTGCCTGAGAAGTAGAAAGAAAAACACTTTAGGATACGGTAGCCGAAATAATTGTCAGAAGAGAAGGGCCATGGAAATGCTGCCTTGGCAGAGAGGAACATTATGTAATGTTTATCAACTTCACACCATATCTGAGGCAATATCACTTACTAGTTTACAGCTTTAATCAAAGTCAGCCATGGTATGTACGAAATTGAGTCAAAGGAGCTGATAATGGCTCTCTTGAAGACAGGAATACTGGCTCAGTTAAATTGGTGAGAGAAAATGAAAATTGCTTTCACACTTTCATATATCGCAAACTGTGGTCTTGTCATCTAATGAAGGGAGCCACGCTACACTGCTGTTTTATAATAGAGCTACCTAGTGAATCAAAAAAATAACACTATATTACAGAACATTAATCGTTAATTTCACAGAAAACTAATCAGCATAAACAAATTATATACATACCTTTGGCTGAAGATTTGGATGTAATAAAACATAACCATTAGGATCGATTGCAAAATAATAGCCATTGGGACACAGCTGAAAAATAATCAAGAAAGTTTATATATAGTTCCCTGAAGCATGCGCAGAAATCCACATTTTTTTTAAAAAAATTTCTTACACATTTACTAGCACAAAGAAGGATAATATGGCATTCTTGTGTTTTAAGAATTCTTTTTAACATATAGTTCTTTGTTAAGATACCTGTACATAATTTCAGAGAATTATTTAAGTGATTTATGGACAAACTATATTTACAGAGTTTTAAAATATAAAAGGTATGAAATTGAAACTTACTGTAAAACGTGGTGTCAGCCTTTTAATGTCTTCTAAAGACACATCAATTCCCATCACCCCAAGAATCAGCTGGTTCTAGAATAAGATAGCAAAAGTTTTTAAACTATTTTATACTAAAATTTTGCATATTTCTCTACAATAACTATCCACTTTCACCCTTTCGCTTTGACAAAGGTTGGTATTACATACTAGCTTAAATATATATTTGGTGAAGCATTGGAGGTATCAATTTACAAAAGTTTTCTCAGTTTTGATGGTTTGCTTACAGCTTTATCATCATTATTTTTAGCTTAACAGCTCTAAGTCTGATGGTCAAAGCAAAAATATAAAAGAAATATGAACATTGTATTTGACACTTTTGTGTCCCTTAAAATTCTTAAAATATTAAGAACTACTGTACAGACCGCAGCTATAATTGTGGGTGTGGTATGTGGTGTGTATGAGTGCAAGAAATCACAAAAATGTTCAACTTGAAGATATTGGGCAATATGGGAAGACCAAATGTTAAACTGTTGGTGTTAATTGTATCTGTGAATGCGTAACTATCCTGAAAAACATGTGGCCTTATTGATAACAAAATTGAAGAAATCCTTACTATATTGCTTCTAGTTGCCATCATTCTGTTAAATACAGAATAATGGGCATTATTTTATTTGTAGTTGTAAATCAAAGAGACTATGTGACAAATTGCTATCACATAAAACATTTTGTGGGACTTAAAAATGGAAATAGTGTTAAATTTAGAATCTTGGATTTTTGTTTCAAGAAGAATTATACGAATTACAAAAGGATAAACTGAAATGTGTTTATCAACAAAATTAAAGAATCCAGTGACTATTTATGATAAAAACATAAAACTTTGTGGAGTTGCCAATAAAGAAAGTTATGTCACAACACTCTTTTCCCAAAACTGTGCTCTTTTCCCATGAACTGATCCTAGTCTATGCAAAAATCCCATATTACAGGAATCCTGTAGGCAGTCCATAGTGAAAAAACTCATATAATCTGCAAATACATATGAGAAGGCATAAAGGATTGCTTTTTAATGATTTATAGTACTTAAAATACACAACCATGTAAGAATGGTAATGGGGATTCAAGAGAAATAACTAGTATTTTTTAGGGTCACATTAAAATAAGGATTTCAAATTGAGATATATAACTTAACAACAGTGTTTAATTAGCAACGGACTTAATTATACCATTAGCTAGAAATAAATATCAAATCAGGAATGTCCTCAAATCAAATGTCATCTAAATTGTATAACACATTTTTTTAAATCTTAACTTCTCCTGCAGTCTTTAAATTCCTTTTGAATCAAACTAAGAGATAGGAATGCAATGCTGTTTTACATAAAAAAAGTGTTAAATAAATAAGAAAATGCTTTTCATAAGCACAAGATAAACATTAGTTCAGAAATTTTGAGTAGGTAGCATCTTATTGCACTGAAAATATGAGTGCTTATAAATGAATCATTTTTATGAAACTCATTAAACTTTTTTTTTGCTGAAACTAAAAAATATAGAGAAAATGAAGAGAACTATTGATGTAAATCAGTTTCTTTACTTACATGGGGATTAAAAAGGTAAACAAGCTATTATTTGAATGGGAGTAAGGGAAGAACAATTCAATAAATTCACCCATGTACATGTGACACAAACACCATGATTTTATTCTTTGGATTTTTCTTTCTGAACTCCATGGATATTTTGTCCTCATCTTGAAAACGTGCACATTATTGTTCATTTATCATGTAATTACTCTCAGCGTTAGGTTAAGTTCTCATCAGGTCACGGTTAGTGAGCCCAGTCGAATGTTGGCTCTTGGGGTAACAGAGAGTATGACCTGTGTTTCCTTTTTCCCAGGTGGTTATCACATAAGCAGCTGCTGCCTTTTCTTCTGACCTCACAAGACAGTTACACTGTATGTAATTCTTTATGGTAATATCTTATCCACATTTTGTTTCAACGTCACAGCTTATCATTTATTATTATTACTTTTATCAATTAACTTTTAACCTTTAAGTTTGCCACATTTTCATCTTGGCCGGTTATGTTGAAGACAGGAAGAGTTCCAGTAATGACAAGGCCTAGTTCCTAAAAATAGGTTCAAAGAGAAAAAGCAAATTAAAATTCAATTTAAACTTTGCCATACTGTAATAGCCTTTGATTTTTTTGAGACCACATTTTTTTTGAGACCACACTTTATAGTTACTTTCTAAAATCCATGAACGTCTAGCAATTAATTTTTATACCTCTATTGAAGCTAATTTTCCAAAAGTTTCAATTAAAATGCCTTGGAAAAGATCAGGTCTATCAGACAGCTAATTACTAAAGCATGCAACATCTAAAATAATATTCGAAGAGAGCACTGCAAATAACTTAAAATAAAAACCATCAATGTACACAAATGATTAACAGCCTCTAAATATTTCAGCAACCCTGTCCACTTTTTTTTATTCCAGTGATAGTCCACCTAATATCAGGGCCCTCCATAAACTGAGTGATACTAAGTTGTTATTGTAAATGATTTATTTAACATCCCAGCTTTAACTTCATTTTCAACTCTCTCATGCCCTACATTAGCGGCTTCATGCTAAATCACAAATGTGCAGCAGAATAATATTATAAACAGAAGAAACATGCTAGTGATGATACTGCATTTATAAAATAGTATAGGTAAATATTTTAAAATAGTTAAAAGAAGCAACAGTGCTTCTACATAACCCCAAAATAAATAGCATGCTTGGCAAAAGTAAACTGATAAAGAAAGGCTAACTGGGAGGATCATACATGAAATGCAGCAGTGAAGCAGTTTAGTGCAAACCAAATAACAATAACATCAACCATCATGAAGGTAATTTTAGATATAAAATGAATCCATGGACATTAACTGAAATCGATTTTCAAGTCAGGAAATGTTTTCTTTTTTTTTTTATTACTGATAGAGGAGACAACTTTTATTTTTACCACTATTTCACGTCAAAAGTACATTTTAAACAAAACCACTCTAAAATAATTTTGAAACTATTTTTTGGAAATTTTGAATTTGCCGAGCCTAGAAAGTATCAGTAATCTCGTGAATAAGAACCCCAGATCTCATGACTCCTATTCTGATCCCAAAATCAGTATGATCTAATATGCTAAGATTTTAAGTCATACCTTGTAGGAAACCCCAAAATAATGGGAACTGAATTAGCAAGAAGGGTAATCATAGAGAGGTTTTCGTCAGAACAAGAGCAAACTGGGACAAATAAAAATTAAGGAAACAACTACATAATGGTGGACAATGATATGTATCTTGGCTTTCTAGTTAATCCCAGGCAAGAACATCTCAAAATGAAAACAACCTTGGCTATTTATGTCAAATAATACTCACAATTTAAAACTTCCACATCAATAATGTCAGAGTACAGATTAATTAATCAATTTGGTATTCAAAAGATAATTCAGTGAATATTCTTCTTGGTGAAAACTTGTATATGAATTATAAAGTTATAACTTTCTATGTATATTTATATCTATACCTGTGCTTCTCTCCCCCATGTGTGTGTCTGCATGTTATCTGTATGTAAATATACACAGCTATAACAGTTGTAAAAATGTCACCATGGTATAAAATAAGGCATACACTATTGGATACACTATTTTCTTTCCATCATTTTTGCATTTACACAGAACACTATGATTTGCTTCTAAAGATGGTAATATATACTCTAAAACAGGGTACTAGAAAAATAACATATTAGACCTCAAATATTCATGGATGAAATCATTGATGTTCAATTTACATTTTTCCCTCATTTATTAAAGACAATAAAATTGCACTCTCTTCCTAGGTACTGCACAAATCACTAGAGAATAAATCTGTCCTCGATTTATTGGATATTAATTTTCTAGCGTCCAGCTCTTTTCATCTTTCTTTTTATATCATGAAAGTCACATTTTATCTTCCAAATTAAGTGAAAACAGCCTACTGTCTGAGCCCTCCACAATACTGTCCAGGTTTTATTTCAGCCCTTATCTCCCATTATCTCCAAAAGTGATTTAGCTATATCACTCCTTTAAATGCCAGCACTTCCCCCACTTCTGTCCTCTAGCCTCTGCGCGCAGCACTTCACTCCTCACTACCAATTGTAAAAGCTTTACCTGGAACTATAGGCTCATCTAAAACGTCAACATCTTATTAATCATGCTCCCCTCCTCACCCTTAACCCCTGCAAATATATGGCTTCTTTCTTCTGAATTTCCTTGGCTGTTTGCATTTTTCTCATGATATTTATATTTTTTCATAGTCTGTTGTAAGCTTTTTCCTTCTTAGTATAACTTGATTTGGCAAACATAAATTATGACTCTGCTATGTAGGGAGATTGTAAACAAATGATTAAGTACATGATGGGTCATTTATTCTCAAGCCGGTCCATTGATTGAATAGACAAGTTGTGTCCCGTTATTTCCTTTTTTTTCAAAATTTAGTTTCAGCTTGCAGAACAGGACATTTAAAACCCACATTTCCTCTTAATGTCATCTGTGCTATCAGTAAGAACCTTACCAGCAAAGCAGACATGCTGGTTAATGAACTTCTGGTCACAGGAAATACAACAGGGCATAATAATTGACTCCTCATGCCATACACTGTCTTGTGATGGGTTTGAAAAAGTGAAACATTTGACCATAGCATCTGATGACCATGTGACCTTAAGTAAATATGTGATGTCAAGAGGGAACACTGGAGAGTAATTTTAGCTAGGGCTTGAGGTAAGCAAGCTTCACTTTATCTTTCTTAGCATGCAAGATTGCTGCTAATAGTGCCTATTTTTCTTCTAACTTCCTGTATATGTTTGTTTTACAAGAATCAAATGATAAGCAATTCTAAATAGATTGCATTTTGCTCTCTGGGTTCATCATTGCATTTAGAAAACTGGTATCAGCAAGCAATTGAACGCCAATAGAGAAAGGGGTTATTGAATCAGACTTTTCAGAACTTGGTATTTTGAGTTTCTCCAATATAGTATGTTAGAAATTCATTAATAAAGTCCTCTTTTTAAGAGTAAGCATATGTTGCACACCAATGTTTATAGCAATTATTTACAATTTCCAAGAGATGGAAACAGCCCAAATGTCCTTCAACAGACGAGTGGCTAAACAAGCTGTGGTATATATATATGATGGACTATTATGCAGTTGTAAGACAGAATAAAGTCATGAAGTATGTAACAACATGGATGGATCTGAGGACATTGTGCTGAGTAAGATTAGCCAGAAACAAAAGGACAAATACTGCATGGTCTCACTGATATGAACTGACATTAATGAATGAATTTAGAGAATTTCAGTTAAGAATTGAGGCCATCAAGAGATAGAAATAAGGTGGATTTTGGGTAATTGGAGCTGAAGGGATGCAGATTGTACAACAGGGTTGACTGTAAAAATTCAGAAATGGATAGCACAATACTATCTAATTATAGCACAATGATGTTAGTACACTGAATGAAGCTATATGTGAGAAGGATAGAGGGAGGAGGGCTGGGGGGCACAAATGAAACCAGAAGGAAAGATAGATGATAAATACTGCGATGGTATAATCTAAGAATGCCTAGAGTGTATAACGATAGTGACTAAATGTACAAATTGAAAAATGTTTTTGCATGAGGAAGAACAAAGGGATGCCAATATTGCAGGGTGTTGAAAATAGATGGTAATTCATATTTTAAAAACTTCAACTAATGTGTGAGACTAAAGCAAAAAATCTTTATTTGGTACAAAATTTATGTTTTGATCAGTGTATTTCCTAATATAACTTATATGGACAGTTTAATTGAGCACCATGAGTACATAGAACCTTGAATTGAGCATAAGATTTTGTAGGTTTGTCCAGAGTGATGTCCCAATAAATCCCAGAGTGATTTGAACAGTGAATAAAAAAGTATTTGCAAAGTCCCCTTGCGGGAATGGTGAGAAAGGGGGAAAATTCAGCTTTCCCACTTGGAGAATTCCTGATATGCTTGCAAGCAGTGGGGGCAACCAAATTAGTAGGCCGAGCCCTCAATCTTGGGGTTTGTTCATATGAAACTTATCCCCACAAAGGATAGGCTAAGCCTACTTAAAATTAGGCCTAAGAGTCACCCCCAGAGAACTTCATTTGTTGCTCAGATGTGGCCTATCTCTCTCTCAGCCAACAAGGGAAGCAAACTCAATGCCCTCCCCTTCTCTACATGGACATGACTCCCAGGATTGTAAACGTCCCTGGCAACATGGGACAAAAACCCTAGAGTGAGCTGAGACTCAGCATCAAGGGATTGAGAAAACCTACTCAACTGAAAGGGGGAAGAGAAAAATGAGACAAAATAAAATGTCAGTGGCTGAGACATTTCAAACAGAGTCGAGAGGTTATCCTTGAAGTTATTCTTACACATTTTATAGATATCCCCTTTTTAGTTTAAGGTATATTAGAGAAGCTAGAGGGAAGTGTCTGAAACTGTAGAGCCATGTTTCTTGAAGATGAATGTATAATGATAAAGCTTTTGCAATGTGACCATGTGATTGTGAAAAAAAACAAAACTAAAATTGTGGAGTTGTAACCCATGTCAAATTCTGAAATATGTTCTACAACTAATTGTGGTGCTGGGCTTTGAAATTTATAGCTTTTTTGTATATATGTTATTTTTCACAAAAAAAGAAGGAAAAAAGGTCGATTGTGAGAATAAAAAAATATTTAAGCCTTCTAGCCTCCTACATTCTGGAGCAGCTAGAAGGAAAAATATGAGAGGATTGTATGGTAGCCCTGACAAACTCTGGGATCTGTCTTGTAACTACTTGTTGAACAGTGCTTTGAAAACTATTGCTTTTTATTTTTTTGCTGTGTATATATGTTATACTATACAATAAAAAAAAAGTTAAAAATTAAAAAAAGATAAAGCATATGAATATATATTGTGGGATAATAACTATTTATAACTTTCATGTCATGAGAGCAAAAATTACATTGAAAACCAAATTTTTCAACCTTGGCACTATTTATATTTTGGATAATTTTTTATTTCTGTGAGTGGAGGGCAGGGGGCTGTCCAGTGCATTGTAGGATGTTTAGTAGCATCACTGGCTGTGCTGGTCTGAATCTGTGGTGGACCCCAGAAAAGCTATGCCCTTTAATTCTCATTCAATATTGCTGGGTGGGAGCATTTTGATTGTTTCCATGAAGATGTGACCCACACAATTGTGGGTGGTAACTTTTGATTAGATGATTTCCATGGAGGTGTGACTCCACCCACTAAAGGTGGAGTTGCTTACTGGAATCCTTTAAAACAGGAAACATTTTAGAGAGAATCCCTTTTTGGTAGAGCCACGAGAAAGCCAGCAGATGCCACCATGTTCACCATGTGCCCTTCAGCTGAGAGAGAAAACATTGAACATCATCAGCTTTCTTGAACCAAGGTATCTTTCCCTGGATGCCTTAAATTGGACATTTTTATAGACTTGATGTAATTGGGACATTTTCTCAGCCTTAGAACTATAAACTAGCAACTTATTAAATTCTCCTTTTTAAAAGCCATTCCATTTCTGGTATATTGCATTCTGGCAGCTAGTAAACCAGAACACTGGCCTCTACTCATTAGATGCTGGTAGCTCCCTTGTCCATAGTCATGACAATCAGAAATGTCTCCAGACATTACCAAATGTATCCTGGGGGAGAAATCGCCCCCAATTGAGAACCACTGCTTTAAAATATGATGGAATACCTTAACATGTTAATGGACGATTTTATAAGTTTTTGTTATTTCACAAGAATTTGACCATCTCAAAGGCATATTTCGATAAAATGTCTGGGTTTGAATCTAAAGTTTGCATTTAGAAATGAAGAGTGATTAGGATTTTATATTACAGAATAGGGGAAGCTCTTTGCTATGTAACTGCACATACTTCTCAGGTTTGACGGGTCTGTCATAGTTGTGGAGTCTATAAATGCTTCTAGCCGAGGTCTACTTTGAAAATATTTTCTTCAAAATCTGGAGTAAAAGATTTTAAGAGAGTCACAGGGATTCAGCATTATATGTTTGTTTGTGTTAAAAGCTCTAAAAATTATTGAAATGCCTGTAAATCCAAGACTCTAGGTTGGAAATTCTAGTTTGTAATTCTACGTTCTTAATGGATCAACCAGAAAATAAAAGGACATTTAATGTTTGTAGTTCTTCTATTACATACAGATCTAGGTTTTTAGGGGTAAATTATCTGAATTCTGGCAAAGAAGTTTGTGATAGAAGGAAACTTAGAAAGGATTAATGTAGGTGGTAAGGGCATGGAGGAAGAAAAAGAACACTTAGGAAAAAAGTAGAAATCAGGTGTGTATGCCTTTATTATGGTGTTAGTCTTTGATAGAACAAACCAACATCTTACCAGTGCATCCAGATACACATTCGTCCATTGGACTTGCTTAGCTTTTTCTCCTGCCAAAACCATCGGTCTTCCCAGAACATCCAAGTATTCCTATTTATTATACCCCCCCCAAAAAAGTTGCATCATTACAAACTAAGAATTTGGTGATTCAAAAAAAAAAGACAATCTCCAGGGGAAAAATCTAGAGTTAAGCATGAATATGGAATCAAAAGTATTTAGAAATTATATAATCATTCCTATTTTGGGTTCTCCATAAGTGGTATGTCTACATACTTTGAACAACAACATTTAACATATTTATACAATCTATCTATGTTTTATGGTAACAATCAGAACATTCTCTTTTGGAGGTACAGCCAATGATAAGTGAAAAACATTCCTTGTGCATTGTTTTATGTTAATCTAAACTATTTGAGGCTCTGTGATTTACTTGCACAAATTTGAAATAATAAAGCAGCACATGCTTGCTTTCATATCGCAGATTGTTTGGCTGAAATTCAAAATTACATTTGAACATATCAAAAATAAATGAAATACTGGGCCAAATCTAGACATCAGACTAAAATGCAGCTGCTGTTTCATTTCAACATTCAATGTATTCAGTATTCATTTCCACAAAAGCCGTATTATTTATGCTAAATTTTGGTTTGGTGTATTTTGTAGATCACAAGATATGCTAAAAATAGAGTAATGATTTTAAATAGTAATATATGGATATTTAAAAATAATATATATTTAAATTAACTTAATTACTTCATTTTACAAAAAGGTATTTAACAGGCATGTTTTGAAATGAATAGTACAGAAAATTCATCTCTTTGTAGCTTTATTTTCAACAGATAAATAGATCTACAGGGTGTTTTGAGACATGACTAAGTTCTGATTAGGACCATGTGTAAATTGTTTATAATAATAATTGCTTAATTTTCTATGTGGTTCTTACATCTTTAAGAAACTCACTTAAATGATTTGCAATACAATCAACATCAAATTACATGAGATGAAATTGCTGATAAATTTCATTTTCTTCATTGTCCATGATGTTTTTAAAACCCAAAATAACAATATGCTCATTTTTTCCCCTGAGTTTTGAATGTTTGAAAACACTTGGAATCTTAATAAAATAAAAGCCAATACATTACTATGATACTCAAGTATTTTAAAACAGGTATAATATTATCAACCTGTTTTCATTCTCACCTATTATATCCACATTGAGCATGTTTTAACAACTAATGCAGAAAAGAAATCTTATTCTTTGCAAAAATAGTCTCAACAAGTTTTAAATAACTGTACCTGAGTATTGATTCTTATAGCTCCAATAGAAGGAATTTCATAATAATAACCTGAAATATATACACAAATAATTCCATTATAATAAAGGGCCACAAAATCATTTCATTTCTTTCTAGGAGAAAAAAGCATTTTTCACTTCTAATTGAGCCAAATCTAAAATATTAATATCATTGATGAAATCAGAAAAAGTTTGATTAATGTATATTCGCAACCAATGCACAGGCTTTATGATAAATTTCGCTGTAGTTCTTAGAATAGTATAAAATAAAAGCTGTTCTACAAAGCAGTATGGAACCTGAGTTATTAAAAATGCATTTTTCATTTGAGAAGTTTTTGAGATGCATGATTTTGATATCAGATAACTGTCTGATAATTAGTAATTTTATATAAAAATATTTTTGCCTAAATATAACTAAGCTTCAGAAAAAATTCAGGTTGTTTTGTTGCTATGTGATCACACTTTATTTTTCAAATAACATCTGTTTTTATTGAATGCAAAGGAAAATAGGTACATTGTATAAAATTTGAATTACCCAGGAATTTATTAGAAGAAATAAAAAACAAACAAGCAATAATTTAACTACTCAGAGAAAAAATGTACATATATGTCACACTCTCATATCTGGTTTTACAAAATTCAGATACTCCTTCATTTCTAATTTTATATATGAGTATATTTGATATTATATCATTAAGTATCATTCAATATATTAGTTTAGGAATGTACAATAGTATGATCAGATATATGGATTTTTATATAATGTAACTCTAATGTCAAAATTTGTTGTGTATGTGTGTGTATGTTTCCGCTATAGAAAACATGTTTGGAATCTTATTTTTGTCTTACAACTAAATTATGTAGACCTAATGACAGCTATCAAAATGTTTTATTTCACCTAATAAACTATGGTCAAGAAAATAGATCTGTTACCTTTATTTTCACAGGCCATCCACTGAATAGGTCCTCTGTCATAATTATGTTGACCAACCGAAAATGTGAATACACGTACCTGAATGAATGGAAAAGTAGGTATCTGTTAGTCTGAATAAAATTTAAATGAATGGTAAGAGAAAACCACTGAAGTAAAAACCAGAACAAAACGTGTTTTTCAGCTAATTAATACATCAAGAAATCGATGCCAGGAAGAATTCAGGAAGGCAAAAAGAGTGAAACCACACATTCTACTTCAAACACATGATTCCAGTTGCTAATTTAGCATTTGGGTGCCTTGCACCACATCCCAATCTTCAAGCAGAATCATGACTAAGGTTTCGTTAGTAGAAAAGGGTGTCTTTTGGGGTCAATGCAACTTCAGCAGCTCACCTAGTTAAAAACATTTAATCCGCGTCAACAGTCCCTGCAATGACATATTTCCATGTTTCACAGATACATGATTATGAAAAATTATATGGAAAGTCGTTACTCTTTTAGTTGCTTAAGGCTATTGAACATAAGGATGGTCTTGCGAATTTCACCCCATGGAAATATTTAGAATGCACACGTATGATTATGATGTTAGTATGTAACTTCTTTTCTTCAAAAGATGACCAATATATACAACAAAGTAAATATTTTAAGCTTCTACGGTTTTAAAAGAAAACCAAAACATTGACTGTTTCTTATACTGTGCTAAAAAGCATACAGCTATTTGAAAAATTCAATTTATATTGGTTTTAAACTGTAGTAATTTACTTATTCATTACCATCATTAAATTCAAATAGCATAAAAATATAGAAGATAAATTCAATTGCAGTCAACAAATAATACAGTGGCTATTTAACATATCTTAATTTTTACTAATTTACTAATCTAAGTAAAGTAATAGTCTATGTTCAAAATTTGAGCTTTTCCTAAAGAAAAATATGCAGAAAATCACTTGTCTGTGATTTCAAATTTTGGTTTATGACTGTAAAACATGAACTATGTTAAGAGCTTTTCCTTAATTCATGCTGATTGACTATTTGAATTGACATCTTCTAATTGTTTCATCTGTTTTATCTTTTGAACATGATCCCAGAGCACAAATCTCAAAAGACATTTCACATCTGTTCTCTGTTCTTTGACTGGTATTGGCCACACAGATCACATTATAACAATCCTTGCCCAAAAATGAAGTCCGAGGATGTTGCTGTTTTCACTTGGAAAGAGGTTTTATGTGAGTCACTCTTGAGTTGTCCAGGTTTGCCTTAACTAGCTATTTAAGAAGTCACTGGATGAACATATCTGAGTTTTTGTCACCTCAAATTGTAAGGATAAATGAATGGTTCTAAGTAAATTGAGTACAAAAGTTGGTGACTTTATGTCTGTTCTTTCTCTTTTTCTCTCTCCAGGAGTTCCCTT
Organism: Myrmecophaga tridactyla; assembly: GCA_004026745.1. Lineage (NCBI taxonomy): Eukaryota > Metazoa > Chordata > Mammalia > Pilosa > Myrmecophagidae > Myrmecophaga > Myrmecophaga tridactyla. Next base: position 20,248 of record PVIY010008846.1, on the reverse strand, counting down.
CAATTGAAATTGTTTCATTTTCTTTAATACTTTAGTTGGATTACTTTTTGAGCTAGTTATATATTTCGATGTAGTGTTAATGGTTACATAGTTGGGCTTATTGCTAAATGGAAATATTTTTATAAGCTGGTTGGCCACCCTTACTGGTAATTCAATTTAAATGCAATACCTTAAACAATCATCACATCAATTCAGGGCAGGGGAAAAAATCCAGATGCTCCAAAAAAAACCATTTGGGAATCTCGTTCATAACTAATACTTGAAAGCATGCCTAAAATTTCAATTTAAAGCACTGTTTTGTCTACTTGTTCTTGTTACCACTACAGTGTTTTAGTAAAATATTTTTCTATGATTTTCAATAAGAAGAAATAAATGAATGAGACTATATGAATTATTATATATATATTGCTAGAGGGCTAGTACTTCCAATAACATAAGCATACACTTAAAGACACATCATGGGTTTCTTTTGACTGATGTTACTCATCAAACAGTCTAAATAAACACATAACTCAGCCAAAAAACATACCAGTCAAAACAGTTATGTTGCTTTATTTTACTATAAAATTTTGCCTAACTGACATGTATTTGCTAATGTGGAGCCCTCAGAGGACGTCAAAATTATGGAGTTTGGGATTAGGGCTAGGTGTGGAAGTTAACATTCTATCGTTATTTAAAATTTTATAAAAAGTTTAAACACAATAAATGAATTTTTTTGTTTGCCTCTCTGTTCATTTTTGAGCTATTTGAACATAAGTTACATTAACCAAATGATAATGTTTAATGTATACCCTTTTCCTCAATTTTTATCCTTACTGCAGACATTTTAAAACATACTATTCCTCTGCCATTCTCCTCCTATTGCTTACTAAAATCTTAAGAATTACAAATGCATCCTTTTAGTCACTTCTGCACTGTTCTACCATTACTATATTTACTAAATCTTTGTAAATATTCAATGTGCTTATTTTTCTCTTGATATACACATGCCCCATATATATTTAATGATTTTTTGATTATTAGATTATTCTAGAACTAGCCCAAAATGATTTTGTAAACATGTATTTGGCTGAGAAAAAGTTTAGCATAAGCTACTCAAACTGTTGAATCATTTACACGACAATGAAAACAGATATGTAAATTATTTCAGTCCCATGTGCCACACACATACGGATTATTTGGCTTTGCTTTAAATAGTTTAATCAATTGTGTAAAGAACAATTTTAACTTTACTGATTTCATAATCTTTTTGCATTACATATTTTATAGTGTGCATAAATAATGAATTGCTGTAACTGAAGAGATTCTTTGTAGGCACTGACTCCCCATTAAGTACTGTGGATGGCTGCTGCTTTCCTCTACTACATTACTGCCGCCCTGTGGAACAGTTAATGAGCAAACTCAAACTCCAGATGCCAAAATCCAGAGACGATGACTACCCAGGGAATTGTTGTTCCACCAACCCACTGTAGTGTGATGTTTTCCAGTTCTTTACATCTACAGTTCTTGTTTAGCTATAGTGGTGGGAAAAAGCAAAATGAAAGTGATTCCTTGAAATATGCACAATTTAAAACGTTAGGTAAATTGCATAATCAGGATGTGTTTGTTATGTTTAAGTTGTTCTTTTCCAAGGGGTGTATTTGCGTGGCTCTACATAAAAGAAAGTAAAATGGCACATAAACTAACTCAAAATATTTAACGTGCAGTCGCACAAGCTAGATGCTTCCTCTGAAGTCTCAATTAAGCAAATTACTTTATATCATTGTCTACATCAAGGTACAGTTGATTTTTGTGGAGGAAAAATTCCCTTTCCTATTCCCAGTTGTGCTTTTATGATCATAGCACTAAATTTACATAACAAATGCACGGTGAAAACTTTCCTTTCTTAGTAAAATATCCCTAGAAGCATTGTTAAATTCTCTCCAACTAACCTATGTGATTTTAAGTTTATGTTTCAACTGTTTGCCTCTATGAAATTTTCATTGTAAGTTCATATATAATACATATACTATCATAGATGGATTTGACAAATATTTTTCATAATACTGAAAGTCAGAAAATAGAATGGGAGGCTGGTATTGAAAAAAGGTTGGGTTGGTTTAAAACAATTACAAGTCTACACATTTCCCAGAATTTTGTATTATTACAGTACCTTTCACATAGACAGAAATAAATATTAATGAAAACAAGTGATTGGCCAAATGAATGGTCTCTATTTCATACCAGAGGGAATGTTGCTCAATATATAAATGAGTTGATTATAATATATGAGAAGGGTGGAACCAAGACCAGGGTAGAAGTCGCTTGAATTTTGTAATTTTGGCCATTTCATTACACTTAGAGTAAATTCTTACTCTTCTTATTTTATAAATAATTCTTATTATGCAGACTTGCTAAATGAATAAACTGAATAAACTATTATTCAGTTTATAAAATGAATAAACTATTTCAGGCAAAATAATGTGTACTTAATACAGTTACATCATTGGTGTAATGATATCACTGCTTTAATCCCAGAGAGAGAAAAAATATTCTCCTTATTCTTGGTTTGTGCTTAGTAATATTAGCATTTTACTAGAAGCAATAGTAATCTGGGAGCAGTTTAAACAAAATTAAACCTAAAACAATTAAAATTTGGACTTCCATGTCAGTTATAAATGTATATGATTTTGCCTTCAGTTGTTTCAAATTATTCTGTTATCTGAACAGAATAATATAATTCCAATGCTGGCCTAGTTGATCAGAGGAAAACAGAGCAAATTTGATTACTTAAAATATACTACTGGTTTGTTTCTTACAATATAACACTGATTTATGACTTTACCCTACAGTTCTTGACTCCTACTAATCTGTTTTTTGTTTTGTTTTGTTTTGTTTTGTTGAAGCCTAAAATGCTTGTCTTCAATTAAGAGTTTTCCGAAGCCACAGGGTCAATCTATTTTAAAAAGCCAGAGGAATTTCTTGTTTCCCAGCAGAATCCAGTTACTGGAAACTGTCACCTCAACAATTATCAGTTATCCAGAGTTCAAGTTTAATTTACAATAGGCAAATCTCCAAAGAATAATGGAAATGAGACGATGAAGAAAGTAAGCCAATAAAACTCAAGTAAAAACTTCAGCTATTGAAACATGTTAACAAAAATGATGTCAGAGATGGGTTCTATTAATTTATTTTGTGTACTAAAATTTTGGCATTATGCCTATAAAAATAATAGATTGGCCTGGATATTTTAGGAAAAAATTCTACAGTGGTTTCCATAATTCACATATATACCAGAATCCAGAGGGTTTGAATAACCCACATCTCTAGTTTTATAGCATTATAAAATAAAGTGTCCAAATTCATCTTTAGCACTTAATTTATTTTCTAAAGTCCAGCAGTCTGAAAGGTACTTGCAACCTGAAGTTTTGATGACATAGTTTAATCCATCTTGGGCTGGTAGTGTGCTGAGGAGCTTGTCCCTTTGGGCAAAGTCTTGCCTGGCCGAGCAGGAAGAAGGCTCTTGGGCAGGCAGGTGATGACTGGCACAGGCACAAGACTGTCTGAGGGTAAGAGGAAAGCAGGGCCTGGCGAATTGCACACAAGGTTATGAAATTTGGACTGCAGAGCAGTTAGATCCTTGACTCTGTCACTTATTAGCTGCATGACTTCCAGTAAGTTACTTAACTTCTCTAATCTTGGTTTTCTTATGCCCAAAATGGGGTGATGATGATGGTGCTGATGGTGCTGATGATGATGATAATTTTACCGTATAGTTATTCCAGCAATAAATGAAATGATAGCTGTAAAGCAGTTCTATTATGTGGAAAATCATAAGCATGATAAATATTAGCTATGACAATGAAGACAATGGGGATGGCGATGCTACAGTGTTGTCTCCTATGGTCAAACTATGAGAATTCAGGGAGGTCCTATTTTCTATTCATGGAGCAATAATCTTTCAAGCCTAAAGAAAACTCAAAATTAGCACCATTCTAGAGGAGCAATTTCAGCTCACTTTATTATATTTGGCAATAAATTCTGACGAAAAGGGACCTCTATTATCTAAATGCCATGTGGGGTAGACCTCTCGGGTTTCCCAGGTTCTGACACAGGCAAGTGGTCAACCAATGTTTGCTTAATTTAAGCAAATAACACAAAACAACCACTTACAAATTGGAAATAAAAATATAGTATTCATATAGATTTTCCATGCATGACATTAAAGAACCAAGCTGATATTTCTGCCACTCATCTTATATGTGGGTGTATATCATAGAGACATGCCTTGGGAATATATTGCTATTTTTAATGCATTAACAATGAGTATAATAAATCACCCTCATATTATCAGATTAAAAAGAAGTGATTGGGGGTTCCCTTTCTCTCTACATACATTTACAGTATTTGAAAAGCAAAAATAAGCTAAGGGCACACTGTGTTTCCAAGCAATTTGTAGCTCCGCAAACAAGCTAAGACTTTCATCCACTGAGAAGTCAGAAGATAAGGCATACAGCGGTTTATTTCAGGTGCTCTTCTTAAGTCGTTCCAAATACCTCACTGACACTAGCAATGAAAACATTCATGAAAATCTGTGTGTTGTACTGATTATGGTGAAGGAAAAGGTGACATCAATACAATTGTCTGAAATATAAACTTACACTCATTCCACTTTTACACACATTTTAATTTACACATTAAATTAAAATATGCAAGAGGGCCACGGTGGCTCAGCAGGCAGAATTCTCACCTGCCGTGCTGGAGACCCGGGTTTATTTCCCACTACCTGCCCATGCAAAAATAAATAAAAAACAAGTAAAAATTAAAAAAAAAAAAAAAGAAATCTGCAAGAATGGGACATCTATATCAATTTGACTCCAGATTCCAAATACAAGAAAAACTTACTGTTTTTTAGTGCCTTCTAAAAGAAGAACAACACTATCCTGAGGTTTCCCTAACATTTAACTATACCTCAGAGTTTATCTCAGGAGTACATCTATTGCATATTTACTCTGTTCAACAACTATTCACTGTGCACCTTTTGTGCACTGAGTGCTATGCTCGGCTCAGTGACAGGTTTATAAAATAACACGATACATACTGTATGAAGCTTATAATAGAGAGGTGGATTCAAGATAAAAAAAGGAACAAATGCATAATTTAGTCAAAAATGGTAATTAGGGAGAAAGAAAAAGATGAAAGGGGTTGCTGAAACAGAATGATGAAGTAGTATGTGGAGAAGAAGAATCACTTTAGAAAGTCTGAGTGGGGAGACGCCTCTGCGGGGCGACACTGTAAGCAGGTACTTACTCCAGGACAAAAGCGGGGTGTCTTTTCTGGCATAGTGCTTTAACACATTCAATGGGCAACCCCAATTCTAGGTGGTACGATCCCATTTGGAAATTATTTCAAGTGTATATTCTACACTCTTAGGTTTATATCATGTTAGGTACTTGGTGCTTGGTGTAATACTTAATCTTATTTCTCATTAGATTTGTTTTATATATATTAAGCTAAGGGCACTGTGAAACACATGCAAATAATATTACTCAAACTTGAAGAAGATGTAGGATGTATCTGGTAAGATTTTCCTTACTTTAGGGAACGAATTGACGGCATTATTTTTACTCTAAGAGCAACAAATGCTGTTAGAGACCAAGACAAATACAAAAACACACATACACACACACAAAATCTGTATTTTAAAATGATGGCATCTTTACTGGCAGGGCCAAAGTTACAGTGTGCTCATCAATCATTGATTCTGGCTATGTTAGTATGCTTGATTTTATCAACAAAGGTATAGCTCTATTCTAAAGGTGAAAATCTTTTATAAACTCTTGAAAGTGCCAAAATATCTGAAATTAAACTTTAGGAGCTGTGCATTAGAGATTGTGTTGAATAATTTACAAGGCCAAATTTGAATATAGCCTTCCATTATTACACGTTTGAATATTCCTCCAGAAGGTGTCTACTGCAAAGAAAAGCAGTAGAGCAGGGCAATGAATTACTTTCTGTGAATTATTCCCTCTACCATCTGTTGAAAAATTAATCAGCAATTTTCATTCTAGCTATATAAACACTAGATTCACCCATATATTACTTGTTCCAGATTTCTACAGGCTGTAGATTATTTCCCTCTACTTTGGACCTGACAGCACAACAAAAGAGAACTCATCTTTTTTTTGTTTTTGGCATGTGCAGACTCTGGGAATCTAACATGGGTCTCCCACATGGCAGACAAGAATTCTACTACTGAGCTACCTTTGCATTGCCCCAAGAACTTGTTTTTGTTTTTTGTTTTTTGTTTTCTTTTTCTTTTTTTTTTTAACATGGGCAGGCAGACATCAAACCCAGGTCTCCAGCATGGCAGGTGAGAACTCTGCCTGCTGAACTACCACGGCCTACCCAGAGCTTCTCATTTTTAACAATTTTAAAAAATCAATGCATTTATCATTAGATGATTATAATGTTTGCTATGCTTCTTTTTATTGAAAACTGGTCCACATTTATCATGTACTTTTTTATGTCTATTTTTTCTTCTCATTCAACTTAAAAGTTATTTTGAAATTTTCATTTTGTTAATTTTGAATGCCTTTGTATTTTTTGATTGATTCTGAGAATTAAGCTAGGCATCAGAGAACTATTCCCTAGCTACCTAGACAATTCTTAGTGTGCATTGCTAACCAGTCCCTTTGCTATTCCACAGAAAACCAAATATCTCTAAGTTTACTAGCCCTGTGAATTATCTTTCAACTACGTGTCTGGTTTTACTTTACTTTATTCATTTGTTTGGATTCTATGATAGAGTTCATTTTAGTTCTGGCACTCTTTTTAAGTAGGTCTCGTACACATGGGTAAACCCTGAGGAATGGCATTGCTGCAGGTAGAGATTAGAAAGTAAATGTACTTTAATTTGGAACAGCTGTGTGAGGAGATTACCATGGGTTCAGTTTTAAAGCTGTACCTATCTATAATCAGGTAGATTAATTCCCCCAAAGTAATACATTTCACAAAAGAACCCAAACATTTTGTTCTAATTCTCAAACATTTTAGCCTCATTAAATTGGGCCATATATCTGCAGCCTCATTCATCAGCTCTTCAAATGTACCTCATCACACCTCCTACCTGGGTTGCTCCGAATCATTTCTGAAGCCATCGGGATGAAAAATGAATGGAAATGAAGCATGCAGCTAATGCCAAAAAGAAGCTTGGGGAAAAAACATAGCATTCAAAACGTAGTTTTCAGTTTTGTTTTTTTTTTTTTTTCCTCTAAACTCACCAAGCTTTCTTCATGGCTTTGCAATGATAGTTTTTTACTACAAGTGAACATTTCTTATGACGCATGCTGTTAATAAAGTTACAGTCAAATGTAGAATTTTAAAGCGCTCAGAAAGTTTCTATTTTACTGAATCAGTCAAATTTCCTTTTTACACTTTGACCATTTGAAAGATGATGTTTTGTGTGGGTAGTAAACTTCTGAAAAGATAGTTAATATTAATTTACAGAAGCTTGGGGAAGCTTAATATTAATTAATATAAATTAATTAATATTAATTTATATATCATTAATATTAACTAATATTAATATTAGTTAGGTAGTTAATATTAATTTAGGAGGTATGGAATTGGTCTGTCATGCATGTCCTGACAAAGATAGACAACTATTATTTGTAGAAGAACCTGTGCACTGCAAACCTCTCAGACTGTCTGTTAAGATAGAAGTGTTCTTTATCCATCTATATATTTGAAGTCATATTTGAAGACCGTGGAAAATAACTTTTGCACAAATGCACACTATTTTATAGTATATACATATACATGCTGTATGCACACATACGTCCTTGACATAAACAATAAACTATGGAATTGTTGGCTTAATAAAATGTAAATACACAAAAAATATAACTGAATTAATAGGGGTTATCTGCCATCATCTATTTTGTATCAGTGGATACAAAACATGCAAATACCAAGAAATGTGTTTTTGTTTGAACAAGAATTTCCTACATAAGATGTGGCAAACCACTGAGCTTGAAAGTAGAATGCATATGACATGCGGGATAACAATGCTTACAGAAATCAAATTCCCACTTGTCTAATCCAGAAACCTGTGCTCTGCATCTCTCTCAATTCCACCTCATTCAGGGCTGTCCATCATTTAGTCTCTCTCTGTTTTGAAACTATCAGCTTTCTCTGTTCATGTATCTTTGCTCTCACAAATAAAAAGTGGTTAAGCTCTTACTTCTTAAAACAAAAGAAATATGTATATACACATATGTGTATATGTGTGTGCATGTGTATATGTACGTACATAAAAATATAATATGTAGTTTCAATATCATGTTAATTGGGGGGAACAAGATTTATTAAAATGTCATGGAAACTGCAGGCTAATTACTTAATTTTTAAATTGGCTTGGTATTAATACAGGTGTGTTTCCTTAAGAAAAAGGTGTGCCCTTAAAGTACAGCAGTCAAAATGTGAACAGACAAACCACAGGATTGTTGAAGTTGAATAAGAAGACTCGATTCATTAGTTTCACCAAAGGGAATGTGATACGAATCATTTATTATGTGGTTAATCATGTCACAAAATGTAGCCTTTGTTGAAAAATCTAAGTTCCTTGGAAGAAGAATGGGATGAGAAGCAGTATTTCAAGATGATAATATTTAGATTGAACAATTTTAGGATGCATCTAAAAAAAGCCTTAAGCCAGTAAATTCCTCATTAATCGAATTGAGGGGACAATTTTTGAAAATAGAGGCTAGAATACACGTGTTTTCCTTATGACATAAAACCTCTCATACTGGTGACAGAAACACAACTACACAAATACAAAACTAAACAAAATAAAAACTAAGGGTATGTTTCTAAGACATGTTATTGGGCTAATCCTGTATGCAGATAGTATTTTGCAAGAGAAAAGCAAAGAAAAAAATTAAATTCAGATGAAAACTCTCTCTGCTATTATACATTTATATTCTTCTATTTAAATTTGTTTAAAAATTGTGTCATTAATCCTTTTAAAATTAAGGTAAATTTTAGGCACAAATTCTGATTAAAAAATAGTAAAGCTCAGTGTCGTGTTTGTTTAAGAAACTCTTTTTGAAGGAAAGAATCCAAAGGAGAACAAGATTCCTGTTGGTTGGTTTAGGTGATAGAACAATATAAGAAAAGTGGTTTATCTAAACTTTTATCTATTAAGAAATGATACAGGTAGGGACTTACAATTATATGCCTTTATTATAAAATAATAAAAAATATTTGAAGTTATTTTAAGTATAAGATGCTAAAAATTATCTTCCAAATGATCAGAATCAGGATATTTAGGTGGAATTTTGAGTATTTTATTACACTCATACAGAAAAATGTTTTTATTAAATTTATTTTATTACATTTTTGTTCTTCAAAATCATCTAAAATATATGACAACAAAAATATTCTTGTCCCAGTTATATATATATATTTTTTTTGGGGGGGGGTGTTGCATGGTCTGGGAATTGAACCTGGGTCTCCCACATGGAAGGCGAGCATTCTACCACTGAACCATCCATGCACCTCCCAGCTATATTTTGTAATACGAATTTCTCCTTAAACAGAACTCATACTTCTACATTTTTTTTTTGGATAGTCCCAATTTTTTTTCCTGTCATGTAATGGGAACTATCCATGCACCAGTGCTTTCTGCTGGAAAAGTGAAACAGGACTCAGGCCCACTCTTCTATGACCTTGTAATCCAGAGAGAGGGCAGGTGAGAGGTTCTGTGGGCGCGTGTCATGGAGGGTTGCGCTCAGTATGCCAGGGGACTCAAGGCCAAGCAGCGAACCAAGTTTGGAGATCAGGGGGTAATGATTGCCCTGAAGTTTGAATGATGGGTAACAGTAATCGAATAAGTAATGAACTTTATACATTTGACTAATGCATCTTTCTATTACTTTTGATTGCCATCATCTCTTTGGAAGAAATCTCATAGAATCAAGTTATCATCACTTGGAAGTATTTGCAATCTATTTACAGTTCAATCCCTCTATCAACTTTTTAAAAAGGAGTGGCTACTCTATACCATTAAAATAACTAGTTGTTAAAAAAAACTTACACCTTGTATTAAACTTATGTCATCTGACCTTAAATTTACGTCATATGGATAACCAATTTGTTGAAGTATTAAAAATTGTGATTGAAGTTATATGGGTGTTTAAGTTTTCAATTATTTGATAATTTTCAAATCACATATAGGAGTGTTTCCATGTTCCAAAAATTTGTATCAAAACTATCCCCCATTATTCATAATATTGTCTGCCAAATCATCTGAAAATATCATTTCATAATTTTCTCCGTTTTTTTTAAATTCCCTAAAGACATATGAAATATTTCACAGCTAGTCATGAACTATGCCTCTCTAAATTGTGGAAATTCCAATCAAAAGCAAAGGAAGGGCGGTGCAATGGTGGCTCAGTGCCAGAGTTCTTGCCTGCTATGCCGGAGACCCAGGTTTGATTCCTGGTGCCTGCCGCATGCAAAAAAAAGCAAAGGAAATTGGCATTTCTCACCACTTTTTTTTTAGTGTGGATCCTTTAGCATTTTAAGAAACCTTATTTAAGAATCATTGCACCCTTACAAAATGCAGAGTCAGTCATATAATTGAAAGAAATGAATGGTAGTCCTGCTAGGAAAAATCAGTTTCAATAAAAGCTGATATTCTCCATACTGTCAGCAAGTTCACAATATGGGTGAACTTTCCAAACAGCTGCATTACTACAATACTTTCCATTCCAGTAAAGCAAACTTGAAACAAAGATGCTCCAGCTGATCTAAACAACCTTCATGGCCTATTGAAATAGGATATTTAAAAAATGTCTTGCTTATCAAGGGATTTTTGCCTTCAATCTTTTATTGAAAGCAATCAGTTTTCAAATGAGGATGTGATTTGGCTGTTGTGAACTGTCTTATTTGTGATTCTAAAAATTAATTATTAGACTCGATAATAAGTGATATAATGAGTTTATCTCAAAAAAGTTGAAATTGTTACTGTTTTTCCTATTCTGTTCTGGTTTCTCTCTTCTTCTAACATTTTCTTATTTAGAATCTATGCCTAGGAATTGAGGAGGAAATCCACATTTCCAAGTTACTTTATTAAATAAATTAGTCACAAGATGCTTGGAATCTCCTAAAGACTTAACAATTCTCTGTTTCCAGGCGTGGTTAGTAACCCATGATCCCTATGACTTTATAATTGGCACATTAATGTTTTTAACCACGAGTATCCTCACGCCGTCCTGCCCATCAATATCTCCTTAAAATCACTTACATCAAAATTAAAATTAAAATACTATACATTTAAACTCACTTTTTTGTCTTTGTTATATTTGGCAAATATCTCCTGAGCTCTCTCTTCTCCACCGTCCGTGAACAACATGATAATCTTATTGCAGTTGGCTCTGGAAACATTGTACTGTTAAAAAGACAAGGATACCCACATCATTTGTAATAAAAGAGAGGAGACATACAGCAATATGAAAAGAGCATGAACAATTTCAAGTGATCAGTGAAATACCTGCACCATAAATACCCTTTGGTTTCTGGGAAAGGCCAGACCTGCTCCCTCACTGGCCTCTATTCCCTCTGCCCGAAATGTCCCCGTAAACTCCTGGCCACCCACCTATACACATTAAATGTCACTTTATCAGTGGGGCCCTTTCTGACAACTGTGCTTTAGAAGGCAACTAGATTGCAACCTCCCTCTTTGGCTTTAGTTTTCTTCACAGCATATGTCACTCAATGTAGTATATATTTATTTGTTTACTGTTTAGTGTTCAAGATTATTGAAAATGAGAACTCTATTCTGTTTCTCCAAAAAAAAAAAAAAGTAACTCCATTTCTGGCTATACAAATTAATGAAGACAACATTTTGCTTTATTAATGAAAATATTTTATTCACTAGACTATCATCCCATTGACTTAGCCATTTGAGCCCTGGCCAAAAAAAAAAAAAAATCTTTTAATCAAGCATTGTGAAAACACAAGCATTGACCTTAAATTCAGTTTGACATATTAAAGCACGATTCTTATCTTTGAATATAAACTATCTGAAATGTTGACTATACTAAAATTTACATATTTCATCATCAAAATAGCTTTGTGAAAAATGCCTGAAATCTCCTGATTAAAATTAATTTTTCTGATGGCTTATCTTGTTTTATCTTCGTGTGTAAAACAGGCAAAATAATATATACCTAAAGGGTTGTTTTGTAAAAATGATAAAGAGAGTAAAGCTTTTGTAATAGGCCATGGTTGTACTTTTTGAAATATGGGTAATTACCATTATTATTGCATAAAAATATCACTGTAAGTTACACATTAGGCTGTACTAATCATTGGAACATGATTAGTAAATAAAATCATAATAATCTTTCCCAAGAAAGCCAGATATTAGGGCACAAAGGCTAGGGGGCAGTTTGGGAAAAATAAAGAAATGCTTTGCTTTCATTATGATTTCTCTTAGGAATAGCCTCCTTAGGACTTGTGGTAGAGCAAAGTATATCAAGGGAAATATTCAGTGGATTTGCAATTATCTGAGGAATCACACAGCTACTACAATTATACACAGCTGGCTTATAACAAATTAAGCAAAGAAAAGAACTTGATTACTTCAATAAAAATACAATTAGTACAGTTGGTAATTTACTTTAATATGGTATTTCATAACATGCTTTGTCTGTTGTATCCCTTTATGGCTAGGGCATAGCACAGCATCTATCAAATAAGGACTTAATATTTTTTTCAAAAAATGCATTTTATATATTAGGCAATATTTTAAGAAATACTACCTGAATAAATTCAAATTTAAATCTAAGGTTCACTATGGGACTAAATAATACGATAATTTTATTTGACACTTGCATTCAAGATCTAAAAGATAAATCTTGCCAGGACAGATATAAAATAGAGAATGACACTGCATGATATAAGAAGGCTAGCGGTAGGTTTGAAAGAAAAAAAAATTGCTTCAGTTTTGAATAAGGCAGTCATAGCATTTGAGGAAATGACTTTACAATGAACAATTAAGTATACAAGGGGAGTGTGGAAGGTGGAACATATGAGACTTACTGAGGGAATAACTGAGAAGGTATTAAAAATCATTTACAACTTTGCAAAAGTAGCACGAGAAGCCAATAGGGGTTAAATCATATTTTAGCAGCAACCAGTAACCAGGCTGGGAGTTAACGTACTTCTCTATTTAGACTGCTTCTGAAATAGAGCATTAGGCTTGAGTCTCCTTATCATTTCACAAATAAAACCTGAACAGGACGGAATGCAGCGGAGCAAATTAACAATACTGAAAAAAATAAGTAAAATGCCAAGATCTAAAAAACTCAATTACTGACTCAAGAATAAAGAAATATGTATTTAAAAATACATATTCCTTCACAAGAGGAAGAATATATCTCAATCTGATGATTAATTACACTTGAATTTCAAAGTTTTGAACTTTCATTTTTTTCCTAAAGAACACAGAACATTTAACAAACACATTCTATAGAAGATAATTTTCCCTGAAAACTGCAGTGTTGAAATTCTTTGCTCTCCTGACACTTCACTCACATATATCAGTGTCTATTAAACATTACCACCTCAATCTCAACATGTCCAAAGCTGAGTTCTTCACAATCTCACAGTCCCTCCATCTAGGTTGATGGTGCCACCATCCACCTAATATTCTAATCCAGAGAACCTGGAGCCCCCTTAGCACCATTTTCAACAGCCCCTCCTGCCCCCAGGGAGATACCATGCCACCCTCCTTAATATACCTTCACGTCTTCTCCCATACTCCCAGGATCCCCATACTATGATAGCTTCCTAACTTAGAACAATCCTTAGATGATGCCACTCTCATACTACACATTTTCAGTTTGCTCCTAAATACTTCATGAACTGACAACCTTATGGCTTTTGATTTCCTTCGCTGCTCCTACATTGTTTGTGTCCTAGCCATATCAAACCACACAATTCTTTAATGTGCTATGTTGTCTCATACTTTTATTTTCATTTGAAAAAACTTTCCCTTTCTCATCTACCTAGGTAGAATGTACTCAGTCTTCAAAATCCCATTTTCAAGGAAATGACACACTTCCCCGACCTTCTTTGGATGAATTGAGGTCCTCCTCTCTGTCACTCCTGCAAACACTATCTGAAGATCCTCTAATGACACGACTGTCTTATACTAGGAATGGTGATTGGCATGTGATGCTGGCCTCCCAGCACTAGCATTGTGATTGTGCTCACTGGATACCATGAGGCACTCATTCGAAATTGGCTGCATGAAAAATGATGAACACCCCAATCAGGCTTCTCAAAATCTCTTTAGCATAGTCACTCAGAAAGCAACAAACTTCTGCAGAATGTCAGCAAATTTGATAGTAATTATGGGGTGACTCTGAACCAGACACGTGCTAGTCATTAATTATGGTAATAACGACCGTGCCTGCGACATTAACCAACAACCAGCGCTCACTTGTGGTTTGTCACGTGCAACCACGTGTGTACAGTCCTGTCCACAAACCTCTGACCAACATGCTGGGATGACCCCCACTGTGTAAGTGAGAAAACCAAGGTACCAAGAGGTTAGGTGACTTGCACGTATTACACAATTAATCCTGAGGCCATACTCTTAATCTCAGTGATGATACTGCCTCATCAATGGCTCCTGCTTCCAAGTAATTCAAAATGAAATGGAGGGGGAGGTGACCATTTTGAAAATAGCCAGAACTTAGTGTGAAATGCATTCTATGACATGGGGTGGTAAGATCCCAATGGCCACATCTGACTGTAGACAGAGATGGGTGGGTCAGTGGAATCCCTACTGAGAAAGGGACTCCTACTTTGGGACTCGTCTACCTGTTGTCCTTAATAGCTTCCACTTGAAACTTTCCGTAAATGCAGGGACAACATAAACTTAAAGACCCAAGCTAGATGCTTACAACTAAAGTAGTTCCAGCAATCATTTGATAATTGAAAGTGCAAGTTTACAGAAAAACCTATAGCAAGTGAGAATTGATCAAATAAACATGCCAGTTAAGGTCAAAGAACTTATTAAAAATTTAGTAATTACTTTATAATAGGTTTATAAACATAATTTAAAATATATGGCGGGGAAAAGCATCTAAAAAACAAAATCTACATATTGTAAACCTTTAGAATTTTGGATTTAAAAATAAAAATAGTTAAAAGACTTTTTCAGCCTGGACACATCTGCTTCCTAAGTAATCGAAAAGCAGCAGTGTTACCTAAACTTAAATAGCAGTAATTATCAGACTATTGAAAATCAGATACTACAACTCAATATTGAAAGAAAAAAGGGGGATGCATTGATACTTACATTAAGTAGCTGTTCAAAAGCAAAACTAAAGCCCTTCTTATAATCTGTGATTCCTTTTGCTGTGATATTATTCACCGCATCTTTCAGCACTTTCTTATTTCTAACATTTGCTTGGACAAGGTGTTGAAAACAGCTTACGTCCTGGGCATTGCTGTTAAACTAAAAAAGATTAAAAAGTAAACATGTAGACAATCATTAAAATCAATCATAACATTTCCACTGCAGCTGTCTTTACTCCATCCAGTGCACCACTTTCTCTTTCAAAAGGAAAAGGCAAACAGATCGGTAACAAAAAGTTGAGGGGTAATTTTCATCTAAGTCACCAACTACGATTGCAACTCTCAGTGTGTCACTTACATTCCTGTAGCTTGGTTCCCGTGATCATAAAAGTCGGGATTTGAGCTTGATGAAATCCCTTCCAGCTCAAAGTTAACAGGAATTTAGACAAACTGCAAAATATATCCAGAATCCAGAATGCAGTTAGAAGTTGAGCATTTTATATGCCTCTCATAGGAAAGGCTGGGTGGAAAAATATTACACTGGATGACAGGAACGGACCTTTTATGATTTTGAAATCTGATGATACTTTACCTCTAAAATGGGGAATAAAGGCAACCAATCTAGAAGAATCAAGAACAACCTGGGGACCTTTAGAAATATGACTCTGAAGGTTATCTGAAGAATGCAGGGGAAACATGAAGACGAGGTGGTGAGCTAGCAGGCACTGCAGGTGGTTAGATGCTGCAAGTGATGAGGGCTGAACCGCAGAAAGGCTAAGGGGGTGAGGACATGAGCTCCAAAGCCCCTGCCCCAAACTGAAAATTTAAGAGTGGCCACCGATGTTGTTTCACCAACCCTAGGAAGAGTGTTCTCATAGTTCATTGGATAGTTCCTTAAAGATAAGAACAGAAGGAGTACTTCAATAAGATCCAAGATACTGCGATGAGTGGGACCATTTCATCATAAATTAACTATAATTTGTGTAAGTCACTCAGGCTCTCTGGACCTAACTGTTACATCTGCAAATTAGGAATAATAATAAACTTGTTAGAGGACGTACTGGGTAAGATAAAATGTTGGAGATATTGTCAGATCAAAACCATATAATTAAATGATTTCAACAGGTGGGTCATAAGCCAAAGTATGAATTTTATAAATATTACATACTCTTATAAATGCACCAGACTTTTTTTCTCTGAAGGTCACCAAAGCCTATTAATAAGATACAATGCACAATTCAACAATCTTTCAAGCAAGTATTTATTAGAAACTGATTTTATGCCAAGTGTAATGGTAGGTGATAGTTTCGTGTCTTCAGACAGTAAACACACACACATACACAATATATATATGTAAGGAAATACGTAATCCTTACTATATGCTATGTGCAAATACTAATCACTTACCCTTTCATATGCCTAATGAGGTAGCTATTATTATTATTGCTACCCTTTTTATCCATGAGGAAACTGAAGCACAGAGAGGTTAAATAACTTGTCCATAGGCACACAGCTAATAAGTTACAGAGAGCCAGGATTCAAACCAGCACTGCAGCAGGAGTCTACACTCTTATCTACTCTGTCACACTGTGTCCGGATATATTACAATAAATTATTATTAGTTCTATAAAACAAAATAATATGCTCAAGGAGATAGTATCAAGAGAGAGGGTCCTAATTTGGGATGTGAGCAGTTGTGGGACAATTTCTCTGAGAAATGGCATTTCCTCTGATTCCAGAGAATTATTTCAAAGAAGTAGATGACAGGAGAAGATTTCAGGCAATAAAACAATATGTGCAAAGGTCCTGATGTGGGGGGGGGCGGTAAAAAAAGACTCTTTGAGAGACACAGGAATGGAGAGTTTAGCTTTATCACATGTGAGAACAAGTGATATAAAATCAGTTTCAGGAACAAGGCTGGTACCAGGGTCATGTGGAGTCTTACAGAAATACTGAGGAATTGGGATTTTCTTCTCTGGGAAATGCGGATTCACTGAAAGATTTTAAGCCATGTGGGAAAGACTTCAGAGTTTTAACAGATCACTCTGGCTAGGAAATGGACTTGAGAAATGGCACAGACTCTTCTGCCCTAATGCTAGTTTGAATCTTGTCTTTCTATTATTTATTAGCTGTGTGAGTCTGAGCAAAATTTAAATAGGGAGAGTGATTAGAAGGCACATAATGGCTTTGTTATTAGTGGAGATGGTCAGAAAAAGAGGGATTCAAGATATATTTTGGAAACAGAATCAATAGGACATGCTATTGGACTGAGTAAGCGGATGAGCAAGAGAGCAAGTTATGTTGCTGGTCTAAATTTGACTATATCGTGTATGTAATTCGTGACTGTGGGCAAATTATTTAAACTTTCTGTGCTTCAGTTTCCTCATGGATTAAAATGGAGATAAAAATAGTACAAACAGTATAGGGCATTTGAAAAGAGTAAATGAGGGAAAGTGAGGGAAAAAATGGGCAGTTTTCCATTGGACTTAGCAATATGAATACCACTGATGGTCTTAGGAAGGCAGTCTCCGCAGGGGCGGACCCCACATGGAAGACACTGAAGAGCAAAGGGATGGCAGGAGCTTGTGCAGGGCAAATCTCCAAAGTTCCTTGGCCGTGGAGCTGAGCGGAAGAACAGGGTGATAACTGCTGACGAGGAACTGGGATTTCCAAAAGATTTTTCAAAGCTAGGGCTCAGTGGAGCATGAGGGGATGGACACTGAAAGAGGAAGAGAATAAAGCGCACGAAACAGGGGATAGGTGAAAAACAAGGTTTTTTCAAAGGTGAAGAATCCAGACAGCATGGAGAATGGTCCTTTAGGAAAATGCACATCTGCTCCCTGGTTGGGGGAAAACAACAGTGGAAGCTGGGCCCTGACAGAGGTGGAATGTAGATATGGTCAGAAGAGGACCAGTCACTGCCTGTGGCTTCTGCCTTCTCCAGTGAAGAACGAGGGGTGGCGATCAGGGAAAAGCAAGGAAGGGGACGGAAGGTTTGAAGATGCAGATAAAAAAGGAAGCGAAATGTCGTTCACAGACCTGAGCCTTTCTCTATTTTTATTTTGAAACTCTACTTTCGGGTACATATAAGAGACAGAAAGTTCTAATCCATTTCTTTACTGTTTACTATAAATCCGATTGTTGAAAACTTTATGCCTTCAGATCCAAATGACCAGTTCTACTGCCCCTTTTAACTCTTCCATTCTCTGATAATTTGACTCATTCTTATAAGAATGTGAAAATTTCCCTTTATTAGTAAGTAAAAAGTAGTTTGCCAACACATTAATAGTAAAATATCTGTCCTTAGAGATTTATTAGAAATGGGTACAGGAAATGTTATTAACTGATTTTGCTAAACCATGAATCATCATAAAGTTACAAGTTATGCCAAAAATGAGCACTGAGTAATATATTCCCCTGAGTCTTTCAGTTGGCCTTGACCTGCTTTTAACACAGAAAAGTAAAGAGCATCTCATTGTCACTTTAACACAACCTGATTAAATGTAAATTCAATTCATTAAATACAAATCCAGTGGTGTATAACAGAAATACTGCAATTACACTCACAGCAAAACTCATAAATAATGCAGAGAAAAGGAATAACTCATAAATGTAGGTCTCTATTGTGATGAGAAATTTTTAAAACTTTAAATTAGATAACAGCATATTTCACAGATGTCTTAGACTCATCTGCTTTTAGAACAGCAAAACAAACAAACCACAGGTTTAGTTCATGAACTGAAATTGCAGTCTTTGATAACATGTGCCCAGATTTTAAGTTATAAGCCTCATATTAAAAATCTGAGGGCAAAAGCTTAATAATATAGCATTACAAAGCTTTGAAATTGTGTGTGATGAATTAAAGATCTGTGGGGCCCTGCTTTTGGTATTTAAGAAAATATATATATTTTAAAGTATACATTTGGCTAACTCTGCAGTCAGTAACACAAACTAACATCACACTGATTCCTTTCCTGATCCCAGAAAATTCAGCAAAGTGAGTCCTTGTTTAGAGCTGCTCAGAAAAATCTTGGCTGGCTTGCTCACATTGGGCTGGGGTTTAACATCAGCACCAGGGATAAAAATCACCAGGAACTTTGTACCTCTACCCAGCACACTGACATTCTTTTATTTTCTCTTTCCATATACTCTGTTCCTGCCTTTTCCTAGCTACACAGGCTGCCGCTTCTGCCTACATGTTTCCACTCCTCTCCATTAGATTTTCCTACCTAGCTCGACAGGAGTTCCTCATAGGAGCATGTTATGACGTTCCTCAAGTAGGTAAAATAATCCTTAGTGTAAGCACTCTTAAGTCTATGTATCTTTTACAGAAATACATCACAGTTACAATTGTACATTTCTTTGTCCAATGTCCTGAAAAATGGACCCTTCCATGAGAAGAGTGGTCAAAGAAAGCTCCAGGTGGTCAAAGAAAATGTCTGTCTCACCAATGCATCTTTAGTACTCTAGATATAATAGCTATGCTGCAAATATTTGCTGAAGGAATACATGAATTTTCAATTTAACTCCTGGGATATGGAGTTCAAGTGTAAAATGTTAACCAATAATCAAACAATAGACTTGTTAAGTTTAGAGACTGAACTTGTCTTTTAACTCTGCAACACAGTGTTAAGTATAAATATTCTGTCCATATTGATACTGTTAAAATAGTCAAATGAAAATGCATGCAGATTCATATGAAACTTAACCCCACAAAGGATAGGTCAAGTCTACTTAAAATTTAGGCCTAAGAGTCACCCCCAGGAGGGCCTCTTTTGTTGCTCAGATGTGGCCTCTCTCTCCAGCCAACATGATGAGCAGTCTCACCACCCTCCCCCTCTCTGCGTGGGACATGACTCCCAGGGATGTGTACCTTCCTGGCAATGTGGGA